>CAUYSK010040117.1:0-19005 GCA_963575035.1 Avahi laniger | reverse complement strand
ACATAGATTAATAATATTTTACACTTTTTTAAATCATGTAGAAAAAGGTTACAAAATAAAATTATATACCAGATTTTGTAATTGCTCCTGTATTATATGTTTACCTTTACTGGAGCTATTTCTTTATACGGCTTCTAGTTACTGTCTAGTTCTCCATGTCAATCTAAAAGTTCCCTTTAAAATTTCTTGCAAGGGCACAATTCACTATTGCAAGAATGTGGAAACAACTCAAGTGCCCATCAATCCATGAGTGGATTATTAAAATTTGGTGCATGTTTACAATGGAATATTACTCAATCATAAGAAACGACAGTGATCTAGCACCTCTTATACTTTCCTGGATTAAATTTAAGCCCATTATCCAAAGTGAGGCACCGCAAGAGCAGAAGAACAGGATCCACTTGTACTCGCCATCGAATTGGTACTAACTGATCAACACTAGGGTGATCACATGGCAGAAATACTCTCTAGGGATTAGGGGAATGGGGAGGCAAATCTACAACTGAAGGACAACGGGGAGCACTAAAGGGAGGGAAGGGCATGCCTTTAACTCGCACTTGGGTGAGGCAAAGACATAAAGTGTAACTATAATGTTTGTACCCTCACAATACCCTGGAATAAAAAAAAAAAGTTATTAATGTCAGCCAATAAGTATGAGGGCATCAGAAGCCTGTTATACTACTGGAATTTCTACTTTGTAAGGCATACATTTATACATTGTTTAAGGTGGTTGGGTTTTCTGTTACTTGCTGCTGAGATCCTGGTGGTTACATGTGGGCTTCAGACTGGGTTTGATCCAGGCTCTGGTTTGTGTCCTCCATAATTGTCTTAGCTGTGCTCTCTTCTGTGTGGTTGCTTTGTTCTCAGACTGACTTTCCTGATGGTAGCCATGTTGGTCAGGGTTTCCAGAGAAAAAGAACCAAGAAGAGAGAGGGGGAGAGAAGGAGAGAGAAACAGAGAGAAGGGAGAGAAATTTAAGGATTTGGCTTATGTGATTATAAAGACTGGCAAGTCCGAAATCTGCAGGGCAGGCCAGCAGGCTGGAGGCCCAGGGAAGAGTTGATATTACAGTCTTGCCTGGAGGCAGTCTGCAGGCAGACTTCCCTCTTCCTCAGGGGGCCTCACTCTTCTCTTTCAAAGCCTTCAACTGATTAGATGAGGCCTAATCATATTATGGAGGGTAATCTACTTTATCCAAAGTCTACTAATTTAAATGTTAATCAAATATTTAAAAAAAGCACCCTTCACAGTAACATCTAGATTGCTGTTTGACTAAACAATGGAGCGCTATAGCCTAGGTAAGTTGTGACTCATAAAATTAACTATGACAGTAGCAAACTGGCTTCCTGTGATGTCCAGGAGCTAAATGCTTCCTCCATCATCAGAAGGAATATAATAGACAATCTCTGTTCCAGTTTTCTAAGACTCTTAAGTTTCACTCAGAATAGACTGGGTTAGGCCATGCGCCAAACTTTGAACCAATGACTGTGGCCCCGGTGAAATGTGATGATTGTCATAAGACAGTCAGGGCCCACCTGGGGCTGGGGTGGGGTCAGTTAGTGCAGAGGCACAAGGACTGCATGGTGAGGGATGGATGACTGATTGGAAAAAGGGTTCCTGACTGGAGGGAGAAAGGGGAGAAGGATACTAGATAAGCAACCACAAGGGTCAGCTATCCTCATCAAACACAAAGGAGAGAGATTCATCATCAATCATAAAGCCAACTTAATCATTTATAGCAAAAATAGAAGTGTAAACCAGACTAGAAAGTTTGCGTCAGCTAATCAGGACATTTTACGCTCATAGAAAAGATTCACAGGAAGCCAAATTGTGATCAGAAGATTGCTTGGTGAGAATAGAATACAATTTAATCCAATTCACTGCAAACCAATATTTATTCTATGTCTAGTAGGCAGGGTGAAATTAACAGCTGGTGTCATCAAGTTATGATAGATGAATATGCTCATTGAAACCATTGGGCTGCACCTACAAGTCTGGATGCTGGTGCTGAAGACACAGCTACATGCTCACTTTCTTCAGCCTGAGTGTAATACGGTTGAAAACATTTCAATTTCTGTGTTTTGAAATCAGCTTCCTTGATCAGGACTTAAACTATGCAGTCATCCCTTACATACTTCAAAACCTTAGTATCAAGTTGTAGGGGTACTTCGTTATCTCGAAGAAACTCCTCCCTGTGATTGTCACAGCCATCAACTTTTCAGCCCTGACTATGCATAGTATCCAGAGTCTTTTAAGCCCGAACTCTTGAAAAAAAAAAAAAGGTTTGTTAAAGTATAAACGATACACAAAAAATTGCACATTCACTATTTAGTGCATACAATTTGATGAATTTGGACATAAGCCAACATCCACGAAGCCATTTACCACAATTAAGGTAATAAACATATCCACCACTTCTAAAAATTTTCTTGTGTCCCGCCCTTTTTTGTGATAAGAACCCTTAACATGAGATCTGCCCTCTTAACAACTTTTTTAAGTGCACAATACACTATTGTTAACTGTCGGCACTATGTTGTAAAGCAGATCCCTAAAACTCTTTCATCTTGCATAACTGAAACTTTATACCCATTGAACAACTCCCCATTTCCTTCCCCCAGCAAAAACCATTCTCCTCTCTGCTTCTGTCAGTTCGATTATTTTAGAGGCCTCATATAAGTGGAATCATGCAGTATTTGTCCTTCTGTGACTGACTTCTTTCATTTAGCATAATGTCCTCTGTCTTCATGTATATTGTCGCATATGACAGGATTTTCTTCTTTTGAAAGGTTAAATAATATCCCATTGCATGTGTATACCACATTTTCTTTATTCATTCACCTTCAATGGACATTTGGTTTGCTTCTGTCTCTCAGCTACTGTGAATAATGCTGCATTGAACATGGAAGTGCATATATCTTGTCAAGATTCTGATTTTAATTCTTTTGCATATATACCAAAACCGGGATTGCTGGATCATATGGTAATTCTATTTTTAATTTTTTGAGGAACCACCATACTGTTTTCCATAAATGACTGCACCATTTTACATTCCCACCAGCAGTGCACAAGAATTCTGATTTCTTCCCATCTTGCCAACACTGGTCATCTTTTGTTTTTCTTTGAAACAGGTGTGAGGTGATATTTCATTGCATTTCCCTGTCCAGAGTGATTCCTTAAAAACAAAATTGGATCCTGTCACTCTTCTTTAAAGTCTTTCTGTGGTTTCCTGTTATCCTTGATATAAAATTCAAACACTTATATGTAGCCTCCAGGCCCTTGATTTCCCTTAACCTTCCCCTCACATCCTAAGCATCAGCTTTGTACTTGTGTTACTTTCACATCTCTTGGCCTTTGTACATGATATTTCCCTGCCTGGAACACTTCTACCCTCTTCCTCATCTCTCGGGTGTTTAATTTTCGCTTCCTCCAGGAAGCCCCTCTCACCACCCCAACCCCCAGGTTATTTGCCCCTGCTGTGCCTTCCTTGCCCCCAGCACCATGTATCTCCCACCCTAGCACTCATCACTTGTCTTCTAGCCTATAAGCTTCTCAAAGGTAGGGGCACCTCTATATTGCTTACGTTTTGCCCCCAGGGTCCAACTTGGTACCTCCCACAAAAAGATATTCAGTAAAGACCTGTGGAACAGCAAAGGAAGTGAGTGAATGAAGAGATGAATGACTCATCATTGCTGATATATTTATATAGCACCTATTCTGGACAAGATGCTGTGCTAGGCCACTGGGGATATGGAAGTATTGGATTAGCTCCCGTGGATAGCCAAGTCAGTGAAACAGGATGTCAGGAACATACAGTTCGAAACGTAAGAGAGCCTATCTATGTTCAACATCAAGTATATCACTAGATGAAGATTTCTCAGCCTTAGCATGATTGACATGTTGGACTGGATAAGTCCTCATTGTAGGGAGCTGTCCTGTGCATTGTTAAGATGTTTAGCAGCATTCCCAGGCCTCCACCCATCAGATGCCAAGAGCACCTCTCCGCCCCCAGCCCCACTGCCTGCCCAGCGCACCTCCAATCAGTACATTTTATGCTCATAGAAAAGATTCACAGGAAGCCAAATTGTGAGCAGAAAATTGCTTGGTGAGCATGGAATCCAATTTAATCCAATTCACTGCAAACCAATATTTATTGACTGTCTACTAGGCAGGGTGTCTAGTAGGATAATAGTAGGATAGTAGGATACTAGGATAACAGGCAGGATGCCCATTTGGTATCCAATTGTGATGCCAAAATGTCTCCAGACACTGCAGATCACCCTGGTTGAGAACCACTGGCGTAGACATTGATGATCTGTGGCTTGGAGTGAGGATGGAGTCCTTGGAGTGGGGGCAGAAGCTTGAGACTCACAAAGTGCAGGGGATGGCTCTGCTGGCTGCTTCATGTGCAGCCAAGAGAGTAAAGGAAGCAAATAAACACAAAGCCTGAAAGGCTGGAGAATGTAATAGCTGGGTAATACGGAAGAAGAAATGAGTCAGGGAGGAAGAAAAAAAGCCAGTATTCAAACCCCAGTGTGGATTTGGGGCAAGTTACTTAATTTCACAAAAGCTCGATTTCATCACCTGTAAAAGTGAGATAGTAATTATATCCATTTCACAGGGGTAAAGAGTAGATGAGGTAAGTAATTAAAATGCTTCGTGTGGTTCTTGGTTTTGAGCAAGTGCAAGGAATATTAGCTACTATTATTTAGACTTTGAAAAAAATGATAGAGGACATACAGAATTAGATATTAAAACTTCAAAGTTCTAATTCTTAGGTTAAAAAGCAAAATTATACTTAGTCTAAATAAAGTTTAGTAAAATTTAGTAAACTGTTATCACAGAGAAAATCCATTAGCATAAAAATCACATAGCTATACAAACTAAGGTGCAAGAAAGGGTTTCCAGAGTGAATGTTGCATTAATACTTGATGAATTCTTTCCCAGTTTTGATCTGGAATGTGCAGGCTCCAGAAGTTCCAGGAAATAGGTTGTTTAGAATTGCTTTGCTTTTCAAGGTAGTTCTATGCCTAGTAAATTTTATAGGATCACTAAAAGCAAGTAGGAAGGTTGTATAATCCCCTGCTGGGGATGTCAGTCCTCTGCCTTCTGAGGATGGGCTCCTCTCAAGTATAGCTGTGGTTTCCATAGCCCTTAGCCCAAGTACCTCCTTGCAGGAGGTGACTCTGCAAATGTGTGTTGAATTGAATTGAATTGCCTTAATGAACTTCAAACACGGCTTCAGGTGACTTTGAATTAAACCAAACCAGCTCTCCTAACCTCTTGTGGCTCATCACCAATGAAAGAGAACATGTTTCACATCTGCTCAGAAAGCAAAAAACCTGCAGACTTTAGACACAAGTCATGTTTTGTGCTTTGGGGACAAGTTAAAAATCCTTCTCCCAATAGTCCTATAATTCATTTGCTCCAAAATGTTTGTGAAATGAATTTTACAGTTGTGATTTGTATTGTCGTCTGTTTGTTATTTCAAAGTAGAACAAAAGAATGCCACTGAATGATTAACTACAAGGGAAAAAAAAATCTAGATACAGGATAACTAAAAAAAAAAAAAAAAAAAAAAAGAAAAGGAAAAAAACCAAACATAAAAACCCCACGATCAACCCCAAAACCTCTCAAGTAATAGACTGTGTTTTCAGGATTTATTTTAAAGAGCTCCTGAAACCCTCTCCTCTATAAGAAGGCTCAAAATACCAGGCTGAGATTTTTATCACAGCATTTTCTGAATCAATTCAAGCTCTGTCGATGAGTCAGTAAGTTTCTATTATGGGCTTCATAAAAATTCAGTGCAGTCATGTAAACAATGAAGTTTTTTTTTTTTTATAAGAAGCAAATAAATATACAGTACTTTGATTGACTGCTAATTGCCTTGTAGAGGTTGGGTAATTTCCTGTTCTCAGATTTCCCAAGGGTCTTTTATCCTTAAGACTGTTATTTTCAAGCAGAAAATCCATCATATTTTTGAAATTCATAGTTGCAAGAGAGAGAGAGAGAGAGGGGGAGAGAGAGAGAGAGGTTTTCAGAGATTTCTAACTATGGCACTTGGAATATAGCCATGACATATTTTTTTCCCTCAGTTCATCACACTGACTTTTCCCTCCCGACTGTGACTTTAACCTCCCTATAGCCAAAATCAACTTTAGAGGCAATAGCCAACAGTTATTTACTAACATGTATATGGATATTTGAGAGAAAGCCCTTTAATCATTTCTTCAGTAGTCCGCCTTTCCCTAGGAACGTTGATTCCTTCCCCCAACTACAACCATCCCAGCTCGTTTTTGCTCCATCTGCCTCCCAACAATGACAGATGAGATTGCGGGGCTTTCGGGCACGCTGATGACAGACAGCCAGAGACAGGTGACAATGAGCGCCAGCCTCTGGGTGCTTTATCACTGAGATTTTGAAATTATTAAGCTCCAATTTACTTACGAGGGAAATAAAATCTGGAGAGAGTGCTTTGGACTAGGATTAAAGGTCTTTAACTTCTACTGTCCTCTCCTGGAGAAAGCAGGGCCACTCGTTTGGATGGGAGACTGTCAGGAAAGAGAAATGAAAGAAGGCAGAAAAGCCCAAAGTATTGAATAAAAATTATTAGTCTTTGGTTCAATAAATGGAACATTCTTACTGGGCACAAGGTATAGGGAACTCTGACGGGTATGCCTTCCGGGGCAAACACATCCTGACACGTGGGAGGTGCAGAATAAGTATTTGTTGGATGAATGAATAAACGAGTGAATAGCTGAACAATTCATCCAGCTCGCCTGTTCTTAACCGTAATAGCAGGACACACCCATGTGTTGTGAGAAGTTATGAAACCATAGCAATGAACTGGTTAATAATTATAGAATATTCAGGGTTCTGGGATTATTTTTCTTTTTTTTTTTTTTTTTTTAAAAGAAATTGGAGCTGATTCAAGGTCGTGTCTGTAGTGATGTTGTTTTCCTTTTTTCCATTCCAATATGATTTCTTTTGGTAGTTACCGATGTGCTGTTATGGATGTGATTAAAAATGACCGTGCAACTTGTGATGATAGCTACTTCTGTTTATTTTTTAATTTTACTCAAGAATAAATTTTTAACAAGCAAGAAGGCAAGGGTGGATAAAGGTCATATGTAAGGTACATCTATATTTGCATTGCATGAGAGAAGAGTGGCGCTGTGCACATGTCTGTTGGTAATGACACAAGAGTTACGGTCACAGAATCAAAGGCAGAGCAATGATACAAGTAAAATTTGCAACATTATTCATATTAATAACATCAAAATTTTATATTTTATATTCTATTTTTAACACTAGAAATACAATGTCTTTATATTTGTTCTTCAGTGGTATTCACTGACTTTGTTATTAGTAATATCAACTTTGGAGTAGAGGTCCTAGAAAAAAATTGAATCTTTAAAAAATGTTCAATTAAATAGTTAGATTAGCCATATGTATTATTGGACATTTTCAAATGACTGATTTTATTACTCATAAAAGCACTTTAATAGATGCCATGTTAAAAATAAAAGTGTGTGCCATTATTTGTTTTATTTCATCATAAAATCAGGAAGGGGTGTCAAAAGTTGGAGACACGCTAAAACGCTATGATTTGTATGCTTATCTCATCACATCATGTCTGCCTAAGGGGAGAAAACAAGATTAAATTCTCCTGAGGGGCAGTAAAGTCTGGCAGTTAAAAGCACAGGTTTTGGTGCTGGACTGCATGGGTTTAAATTTTGGCTTTTCCATTTGTTGGCTGTGTGACTCTGGGCAAGTTATATGACCTCTCTGTTTCTTAGTTTCTGTATCAGTAAAATGGGATTAAGAATATAACAGTACATGCAAGGCACTTAGAACATATGTGGCATATAGCAGGCATTTGATAAATACAAACAATAATTGCCTAATTCAAATATCTATCATTTAACAGTTATTCAGTCATCGTTATTGTAGATTTATTTTTTACTATGAGGCTTTTATTAAAAGCATTCAGCAACAAAAATCATTTTACAACTTAAAATATTTCTGACTTGGACTGTTACGCAGGGCCTCTATGTCTACTCAGTTCCTCAGCAATTTTCTCTTTTGCTAATTCAGCACCATGGGTGTGTGTTTCAGTAGCATAAAGTACAACTTGTATACCTTTTTGCTCCATGGATCTTTCTGCTGTAGATCTGAATCAAGCGCTGGCAAGTCTTCAGCAAAAACGAAAATGGAACGACGTGCTTGCAGCCTCGACTCCTTTTCCCTTAAAACAGCTCTGAACGCCTCACTTTCATCCTTGCAGGAACATCAAATTCCTGGCAAATTAAGAAAAAAGAATTACGTCTGTGGCTCCTTATTATCTAGCCAAATTGGTTTTAATTTTTGGTTGGCAAGGGTAGTGGTCCCAAGAGATTGCACAACTTGCTGTGTCTGAACTGAAACCAGAAGAGGGGGAATTCATTTTCATCTTGGAATTCTTAGCACTCAGGATATCATTCCGAGAGAACAAACAATTCAGCATTTGTCTTGGCAAAGACAGAACGGCAGTGTGAGGGAAATCTGCCACTTAAGACAGACCCCAGGCTGAAGGCACGATGAGTGCATCTCACACAAACAAATCCGGAGAGTGCTGTCCACAGATGTTAATTCTGCCCAAGTTTGCTTCCTGCCAGGCTGCAGTGCCTCGGCAGGCAGACATTTCCCCAGCTTTCCTGGGAGCTGGCATTTAGAAGAAAGGCAGAGTGGTGTGGAAACCCCAATAGCATCATAAGGTCAGGTTCTCCTTGAGCCTGCTCACAGCAATTTGCAAACTAGAACATCTTACCCAGAAAGGGATTTTTGTGCCGCCTGGATTTTTAGTTCCCTAAATTGGTTGGTATAACTACCAAAAAAATCAATACCCCTGAGCTGAGTTGTGTACACAAAGCCGTGAAGAATGCTACCCACATTGTCCTTCGTGGAAGTGATGTCAGAGTCGGGCTCTACCCAGCCACTCCTCAGCTCCACATCTGTATTCTGTGTTCATCGCTCAGGATACCAGCGGAGTAAGTCGTGCTCTGCAAACTATATGGCACTCGGAGGCACACACAAAGCCACCTCCTTCGTGGTGGTGCTTTTCAAAAGCCTAACTGCCGCCCATCAAAGAGCCCATCCTTCTAAGTGAAGTATCACAAGGATGGAAAAACAAGCACCACATGCACTCACCATCAAATTGGTATTAACTGATCAACACTTATGTGCTCATACAGCAGTAACATTCATTGGGTGTCGGGCAGTGGGAGGGGGAAGGGGGATGGGTATATTCACACCTAATGGGTGCGTTCGCACCGTCTGGGGGATGGACACGCTTGTTGCTCTGACTCGGACGGGGCAAAGACAATATACATAACCTAAACATTTGTACCCCTGTGATATTCTGAAATTAAAATAAATAGATAAAATAAAATGGAATTTTAAAAAAAGCATAACTGCTTGTTATTTTTAAGGTCCTCCCTCAGTTTGTTGATCCGTAGGCAGAAACAGAACAGAGTTGGCCACAGCCACAGAAATGTCAATGGAGATGTTCGTTTTTTAAGTGTATCTGATCATTCCTCTTCGACAGATCTGTCACCAGAGGGTCCCTTCGGAGCTCATTCTTTGAAAGCCACAACAGCCCCGGCAGCTCCATCTTTGCACTCTTCTGCCTCTCGGGAATGCAGGAAAGCAATTTGGAACTCACCATGCAGTTTCCCCTGCATCACAGCCCCAGCGGGCTGTTGAACAGAAATTCTTCATCTAGCTGGACTAATTTACAAACATCACGTTACTCTCTGCCTGAGGTCTTGTTTTCATCAGAACTTTTTGAAACCTAAATTGTTTGCATCCAAGGCTACATGTACCTCTGTATTAAGAATGTCTTAATTTTTCCTAATTAATATTAAAAGCATTGCTAATTTATATCCAAAATAGAATAAGATCTGAGACTGTTCAGAAATGGTTATTTAGTTCTTGAGCTCTGAGACACAAACGCTTGCTGGATCTTGACCCCAAAGTGTCCCTGTTCAGAGAAGAGCTCTCAGCTGGGAAGTCAAGCTTCTCTGACCTGGGCAGGAAAGCAAAAATGTTAGCACAGACTTTAAAATGCTCATCATTATACCGCAATATTGAGTTTATCTGTTAATGTACCTTGGTGTTTATAGGAAGAAGGCATTTCTGGACCAGTCTGTTCCAAAGTCATTAAAATATTTTCACCCTAAAAAATGCACTTTTGGGGTTTGGCATCATGGTTCGTACCTGTTGTCAAATATTTATTATAATAACACAGAAGATGTGTGTTTATGGCTTGATCTTCTGGTAAAATTCCCAGACATTTTTCACATTCTGGGTCTCCAACCGGTTTCATAGAGAATTGCAATTCAGACAATTGTGGCATGGTTTTTAACAAAGAAAAACTGATTCAGTTCTATATACACCACTATTGCCTTCATGCAGAGGTTATGTCTCTCTTAGTTTGAAATGAAATGACTCCTGCACAATATTACAGCTAGAAGCTTAAGAAGCTAATAACCTGTTTCCATGCTAATGGCTTTTAGAATGATGAACCAGGAAAAGGATAAAATCGGACCAACTGCAGACTTGTTTCCAAATAATAAACAAGGTTTTATGAATCAGCCTTTATGAGAAACCCAGCCCCAAAAGAATGTATTCGGAGTCTAGATGAGAAGTCAGGTCTTGAGTTTTGTGTATTTTAAGACATATGAATGTTTTAAAGAACAGATGGTTTTACTGAAAGACGTTTTGCATGCTGGCTGGGCTGGAGAGAGAGTCACAGGGTTGAGGCATCGAACATCCAATCTTTTAGTACAAAAACTACTTTCAAAAGTTAAGCCATTTGTCATTCAAAGTGTTTAAGAGACTTAAAGGTTAAAGAGAACAAAATCAACCAGCTGGCTTCTTGTTTCTTCTTTCCTTTTTCTCCCTTTGTAATCTCTCTAAGGTCTAGAACAACACAGAGGCACATAGGAGCAGGCTGTTCTCTTGCCTCAGGTGCTGTCGAAAGGAGCATTTTAGAGTTAGCCTTCTGATGCCAAGGTGGGCTCCAACCAGACTCAGACGTCTTAGGTCACAGACGTGGCCGGCTGGAAACTCATGAGTAATAGAAGCTTTCCTTTCACCAATGCTCCTCTCTGCCCTCACCCCTTAGCTGCACCCCCAAGGGATTTTCAAGTAATTTTAAGGACTTCAAAAGAGAATACGGTCCACCAGAAAGAGGCAATATAATCCAAAGAGCTTCTAAATTCAGAATCTTAGGTCATAATTCGGGCTCTGACAAGGTCTTGCTGTGCAAACTAAGGAAACAAACTCAATTTCTTTCTGTTACCTCTCTAACACGGGGGCAAGTGCTAAATTGGATCAGAAGTTTTATCAAATACTGTGTGACTGCTAATGATGGCACTTTGACATTTGGCATTATTTCCATAATAATAATCACGAGCCTTGATTTAATGGTGTGCAAGGGGATGAGACGGAGGGCAAGTGCCCAACTATGGTTTAGGAAAAGACAATTTGTCTGGAGAGCAAATGCAGAATGTACCTCCCAAACAGGATTGCCAGATCAAATACAGGTCATCCAGTTAAATTTGTATTTCACATTATGACATTTTTTTTTTTACTATAAGCATGCCCCAAAGATTGTCTGAAACATACTTATCCTAAAAAATTTTTTGTTATTTATCCGGAGTTCAAATTTAACTGGACATCCTATATGTTTCTTTGCTAAATCTGGTAAGCCTATTCTGAAACAAGGATTTGACTCAAAAGGTAGTAGGTAGAAAGAATTATTGACCAGGGGCCTCTTAACTCAGAGAATTGTTCTGAGTTTGGAAGTCTTAAGTCAGGTTTGGGTATGAGTTCCTAAGTCAATTAGGACAATGCAGGCCTTGGTATATGTTTTGTGCTTTTAAAAGGATGTCAGATTCAGTACTTCTCTCTCTCTCTTCTCTTCCAGCCCTATCCAGAAACAGATTAAAGTGAATTCCTTCTCAGAAGACTTGTCAACTCATTCATCAATCTACGAATATTTACTGTCTATCATGTGTTAAGCAGTGGGCTGGCTTCTAAGGAGTGGGAACAGATGGGCACCGCCTCTGCCTTCCCTGAGGGGGTGCTAAGATCCCCTTACACCTGGAGCTCTAAATCTGTCTCCCAGATTCAAACCATAACCCATTCCCTTTTTTCCTGCCTGCAATTTGATACCTGCTAGGTACAAATTCTATAGGTACAAGAGAAATAAAGATAAATAAAATGTAGTTCTTGAATACAAGGAGCTTATGATGATGAAATGAGACCCTTGTGTCAACAGCTACTTTACAGTAAAAGGTGGGATATGGTAAGAACAGTAAAAGGGATGGCGTGGAGGAAGGTTTCTTAAAAGAGTGTGGGCATAGGAAGGGCTCCCTACAGGAATCTGAGATGGCCTTGAGGGGTGCCAACATAGTCTCCCATAACTCAGGACTTAGAATCATATAATTACGGAATCTTAGAATTGGAAGTGTCCTCAGAAATCTACATGTCCAAAAATTCTTTCTATAGCCTCCTTTGCCAAGCATCATATTTGGCTTTTGCCTGAATTCTTCTCATATCTGCCCATGAACTTTATTCCATTGTTGGAAAACTAATTATCAGAAGTAACATTTCGAAAAAGCTGAGTTGAAACCTGCTGTCTCTAAGCTTTCTTCACTGCTTCTGTGTCTGCTGTTTGCCCTACTTACCGCTTTCCTCAAATACTTGCATGGAGATACAGAATATAAACTTACTAATTTTCTCCTTGATAGAAGTATAGCAGTGATAGTGAACACTGCAAATGTCATTAAAAAGTTCAAAACTAATAAGGTGAGATGTAATAGCAATACATGTAAAATCCTGCATTTAGATTCAAAACCGTCAATTACAGAATAGGAGAGACTGGCTAGGTAGGAGCTCCTTTGAAAGCAACCTAAGAGTTTAAATTAATTCTTAACTTAATATGAGCCAACAAAGTGATATGACTGCTGAAAAAGCTAATAATCTCGGGCCACACAGCTAGAATAATGTCAAGATCATGGGAAGTAATAGCCCCAATATATTTTGCCTTGGTTTATATTTAGATGCTGTGTTCAATTTTGCATACTATGTTTTAAGAGGTTTATAGATACAAATACTGCCACCATTATACCTAGAAATAGGGGCCTCTGCCCTGGTCACGGCCCCACAAATCCCAGATGTTGATACAAAAATACTTTTTTATTTCCCCTTTATGTCTCCTAAGAAAAATTTTTTCAAAGTTTGGTAATTGATTGATCGAATGGAAATTTTGGAAAGAGACACAGGTGAGGAGCTGGGTCCTACTCCAGCCTCACAGGAGGATGGAGGATGCTGGGCCGGGAGCATGGTGGGGTAGTGAGTAAGACAGGGACTGTGGATGGTTAAAAGAAAATCATAGCCTCTGTCTGGAAACCAGGCAAAGAGCTGAGCTGCTGTGGTTAATGTTGGCACCCCAAATCCCCCAAAGTAGTGTCTAGGCAGACTGGGCTTCCCAGCTGACCGCAGTCCTTTGAGGAGTATTTTGGAAAGTCCTTTGAGCTGCCTCAGTTGGAAAAGCAAGGCAGTCGAGGGATTAGCCTGCCAGGCTCCCTGAGGTGGCAGCGACCAGGGGACCGGGCCTGCCCCTGTCCTAGCACCTGCCTTGGGATCCTGGGCCCAGAACCCGTTTTCATCTTGCCCCGCCCCAGCAGATGTGTGCCACCATCCAGGAAAGATGGTGGCACCTTTTAGCCTTTAGATTTCAAGGGCGATTCCCTAGATAGCTGAGAGGCCCTGGGTGGAAACACGGGATGGCGTGAGCCAAGCTTGACTTTTAACTTTTAAATTTTTAGACGTATGGTAAGTGGCCTCCATTTATATTCTACTCAGCCTGTAAGAGTCAGGATACAGACAAGACATTGCAATGCCTCTGGTTTAGAGGAGGAAGTTTCCCTCTGTTAGGGTTATTCTAATGACCTCAAACAGAGAATTGGACCATCTGTATCCCTACCCCCTCCTTTTTTTTTTTTTTAAAGAACAAATGAGTCATTCTATGTAAAATGCCTAGTACAGAGCCTGACATATAGTAAGTGCTCAAAAAGTCTTCGTTTTTCCCTCTAACATTCTTTTTTCCTACTTTCCATGAACAACTACAGATATCAGCATTTTTTGGCAAGCTTCACTTTACTCTGAGCTTTGAAATCCTATTCACGCCGGATCTTTTGTGTTTGGCTTTGATCCTGAGTTCCTTCTTCCATTTTTTGTACATGTCTTTTAATAATAAGGACTCCTCCCAAACTCTTTGATATCCACAGTGGTTTCTATAGATGTTTCCCCAAGTATGCAGGTGTGTGTGTGTGTGTGTGTGTGTGTGTGTGTGTGTGTGTGTATGTGTGTATGTGTGTGTGAGAGAGAGAGAGAGAGAGAGAGAGAATTCAAATGCAGGCAGAATTTTATTTCCTCAATTGCTCCACTCTGTGAGACCTATTATTCCTTTTTAGAGTCTCAAGTCTGAGTTTCATTACAAAACTTTCACATCTATCTTTTCCTTTAGCCATTTTGAAAACAACTTAAAAGATCAATGCACATATTTGAGTTTGTTTCAATTTTCCTTTCTGTCGGGGTTCTTTGATTTTAGGTTATAGAAATAGACTCTGAAGCAAGGAACCCTTTTGGGTTTATTGAAAGAATACTGAGGGGCTCACAGACTTAAGGAAGAAATCACCTCCAGACCATGGGAAGAGCAGTACTCAGGCCAACTCTAGGAATTTTAGAGAAATCCTTGGGTTATTGAGTGACTCAGCTTCCACTGCCTGCTGTGTGTCTCTGTTCACTGTGCTGGTTCCAGGAAGTGAGACTCTGAGTGGCCAGTGTGATCAAGAGGACTGAAGACCTGTGACTAATAGTCCAGCAGAATCTTGTGGGGCTTGGGTAGGGAAGGAATGCCAAGGAGAAGAATCCACACATATCTATGACATTTTGTCAGCAACATTTGAGATGATTGTTGAGATCTCTATCACTTTTGTATTATGAATCTGTTCAGACTGAAGGCTAGAAAAATACATTTCAGCATAGCTCATTCTCCCGAGGACCTTGGTAGGCTGCCATGAACTGGTGGCTACTGAGCCAGCATGATACCTTGATTCTTCCCCCAATCTCTCACTGTCATTCAGAAGCATCAAGACTCCCAGGAAATAGTAGACTAGGAAAGATAGGGAGTTAAAAACTTCCTTTAAAGTTCCTGCTTTAATTTTAACATCTTAACTTGGAGATGGTACATGAGCTTTAAGACTGAAATTTACCCCAAAAGCTGATAAATAAACCTTTATATATAATACTTAAGTACCTTTTCAAAGCATCAAACATTCTGCTCAAAGATAGTCAAGTATTAAGGCCAAGAAAAGGGTACTTTATATAATTGGAAAAAGCAGACTATTACAAAGTATCCATTAACATCTTTAAGACTGATACATAGTAAATTTTTATACAATGTAATTAAAAGGAAAAAATAATGCAGATTAAGCATTAGGACTAAAAAGAGTGTCAGCATTCCTTGCAAAAACATTATGTGTGCTCTATGTTCAGAACAAGTGTTTAAAACTAATGAACAAATATGCATTCAAAAAGATTTGGTAGCTGAGAAAATTAAAAATGGATTCTGAATTATGTCTATTCTAGATCATCTGTTCCAAGGCCCTAATGAAGTTAAATAGTGCAATTAAAATTGTAATTTTAGTTGGATGACTAGAATTATTTTTTAAGCACACCTTTGCTGCTGCAGTAGTTAATTGGGCTGAAAAAGAAGGGGTCGACTGAGGAATGTTGAGAAATAAACAGAAGTATCAAAAATAATAGATATTATCTAAAAAACTTTTTCAGGCTATGTCTTCATGTTCTTAATATATTTTTAATGGAAATTTTTATTATCATTTGTTCACCCTTAGCCAAAATCTCTACATCTAGAGTATTTTATTGTCTGTTTCAGGACTATGAGAGGCTACAGAATGGTAAGACCAGGCAAAGGGCTAGATAGGGGTGGAGCAGGGGGCACAGGATGGGTCCAGAAGAGGGAAAAATTCTAATCAACAAAGCGGAGTCAGGAGTATGAATATATTCTATCAACGCAAGTGACAGCAGAGAATCGGGAACCACATTAAGTGTCCTTTCTTTGTATTCCCTGGCACTGTGGGCAAACCTCAAACGCTGTCCTAACGGACACTGTATCACACTTATTGATTTATTTGCCCATTGTCTCCTAAAAACTGCATATGCTTTTTAAAAATTGTCCCCTTGACTTATGTAACTTTGTGATTCAAGCCCCTGATGCTGTCTGATGATATGTAGTAGGCATTTAATAATTACTCTTGACTATATAATTAAAAGATTGAATGAATGATAAGTAGTTATCTTCCAAATCTACTGTGTTAATCCTCATTTTTATTGTGAGTTCAAGTTCCATATTTCTTATTGAGTGTTGGGCAGCCCTATCTGCCTGCCAAAGACGTTTCAAACAACAGATCCAAAATCAAATTCATGAACTTTCTCACCCCCACCTCATGGTAAACGTGTTCTTCCTCCTATTTTTCCTATTCTTTTCCTCGAGTAAGTCTTGAAGATTCAAGGAGGCCGAGAGGTTTAGAGTAGATAACAGGGAATCATGAAAGAAATGTATTTTTCTTCCTTCAGTCTGAACAGA
Source organism: Avahi laniger (assembly GCA_963575035.1). Classification (NCBI taxonomy): domain Eukaryota; kingdom Metazoa; phylum Chordata; class Mammalia; order Primates; family Indriidae; genus Avahi; species Avahi laniger. The sequence goes on along the minus strand of CAUYSK010040117.1, from coordinate 2,288 downwards.
TTGATAATATGGAAGTGATGGAGGCCTCAAAAATTATCTCAAACGTTGCCAAGAAAATGTGATAGATATGTGTGGCTTCTTCTCCTTGGCATTCCTTTCCTTAGGGACCTGTCCTACTCAAGCCTCATGAGGCATCAAGGCAGGTGAAACCATATAGATCAGTGGTCCCCAACCTTTTTGGCACCAGGGACTGGTTTCATGGGAGACAATTTTTCCGTGGACTGGGGTGGAGGGGGATGGTTTCAGGATGATTCAAGAACATTGCATTTATTGTGCACTTTATTTCTATTATTATTACTTTGTAATATACAATGAAATAATTATACAACAAATCATAAAGCAGAATCAGTGGGAGTCCTGAGCTTGTTTTCCTGCAACTGGACAGTCCCATCTGGAGGTGATGGGAGACAGTGACACCTGAAGTGTGTTGTTTATGTCCAGTCTACTCTGCAATCCCGTTTTGGTTGTTGTCACTGCAGAAAACCCTGTTTCACAAAGATAAGGTGTCGGAAATGGAAGCAGGCTTTTCAGTGCTTTTGTGGCAATCTCAGGATATTCTCCTTTGACTTTAATCCAGAATGTATGGAGATTTGAAGTTGTCTCAAACATATTTTTAAGGCCGCCGTCATTTGCTATCTCAAACAGTCTTCTTCTAGCATGGACCAAGTCGATTCACCTGGCTTATTCACAAATGGGTCACGGATCCATTCCTTCCCAGTTCAAGGTCTTTTGTGATTGGGAAGTAATGCTCAAACTCTTTTGGAAGCTGACATAGGTGATTATGCACCAGCTGAGAGAAAGAAGGCCAGGTCTCTTTCAAAATCTCTGCTAATGTTTTGAAATGTCAAAAATTCCAATGATCTCTCACTGCCCTCATAATTCCAGTTTGGCTGTGAATGCAGCCACTTTATCTGCTGACTTGAACACAGTTGTTGTTCTCCCTTGAAGTGACAGGTTGAGTTTGTTGAGCAGGTTGAATATGTCACACAAGTAAGCAAGTTTTGTGACCCATTCTGTGTCACTGAAATGTGCTGCCAGCAGTGACTGTTTTTCTAAAAGAAATCTCTGGAGCGGCTCTTGTAACTCAGAAACTCAGGCCAGTAATCTACCTTTAGAAAGCCATCTCACTTCTGTATATAAGAGACGACATGTGTGCTCTGCATCCATTTCCTTACAGAGCTGTGCGAACAGACATGAGTTAAGGGCATGTACTTTAATGTGGTTAATAATTTTAATCACATCCTGCAAAACGTTGTTTAGTTCAGGTGATATTTTTTGGCTAGCCAGCATTTCTCTAAGGATGACACAGTGCGTAGAATCACATTCAGAGGTGACCTCTTTGACCTGAGCAGTGAAACCAGAAAGCTGTCCGGTCATGGCAGCCTGTCCATCCATGCACATAACAACACAAAATGACCAATTCAGTTTTCCTGATGTGTAATCAAAGACTTGAATAGTTCTGCAGCTGTGGTGCTGGTTGGCAACAAAAGTGCACATGACATATCCTCATGCACATCCTCCTGCAAATATATCCCACAAAAACAAGCATTGTTGCCTTATTGTCAGCACTGGTAGACTCTTCAACCTGGATTATGTACCATGGTGACTCATTAATCCTCTTTAACAATTGTGCTTCAATATCTTCTGCTATTTCATCAATTCGTCTAGTTACGGTGCTAGCTGAAAGAGGAACATGTGCCACCATTTGAATTGCAGCGTCTCCTAAAAGTTCACAGCAAATGTCCTTAGCAACCAGCAGGATCAAGTCTTCACCAATAGTAACGGCTTTTTAGCTTTAGCAATGCAGTTAGCCACTAAGAATGATGCTCTCAGTGCAGACACATTTGATGAAGTAGTGGCCTTCAACAATTGCTTCTGTTCTTCGTGTCCATGTTTTTTCTTTTGAAAAACTCCAAACACTTGTCTTTTACTGCAGGTTGCTTGGGCTCCATGTGGAGAAGCAGTTTTGAAGGTTTCATGACTTCATTGGCTAGTCAACTGCCATATATTATACAAAGAGGGCTTGGAGAATGGGAATCACCTGTTGCAATGAACCTGTAATTTAAGTAGGACTCTCGGTATTTTCTTTTAAATGTAGCTTTCATTTTGTTGGCGGTCTTAGAGTCTTCTGCTGTCTCATCATTGGATCTTTCCTCCTTTTCAAAGAAGCTCTCCAGAGACGTTTGTTTTTTTACTCATTTTTGCTAGGGTTGGCTTGTGGGCTTACCAAAACTGTGACTGAGACAAGTGGACAGTGCGGGAAAGAGACATGGACAGAAGCGGTAAAT
>CAUYSK010040116.1:0-58375 GCA_963575035.1 Avahi laniger | reverse complement strand
AAAAGACATGAACAGAAACTTTTCAAAAGAAGACAAATGGCCAAGACACATATGAAAAAATGCTCAACATTTCTAATCACCAGGGAAATGCAAATCAAAACCACAATGAGATATCACTTATCTCCAGTGAAAATGACCTTTATCAAAAAGTCCCAAAACAATAAATGTTGGTGTGGATATGGAGAGATAGGAACACTCATACACTGCTCATGGGACCGCAAACTAGTACAACCTCTGTGAAAAGCAATATGAAGATACCTCAAAGAGTTACAAGTAGACCTACCATTTGATCCAGCAATCCCATTACTGGGCATTTACCCAGAAGAACAAAAGACATTCTATAAAAAGTCATCTGTACTCGAATGTTTATAGCAGCACAATTCACAATTGCAAAGATGTGGAAACAATCCAAGTGCTCATCAATACATGAGTGGATTAATAAAATGTGGTATATGTATACCATGGAGTTCTACTCAGCCACAAAAATCAATGACAATATAACACCTCTTGTATTATCCTGGATAGAGCTGGAACCCATTCTACTAAGTGAAGTATCCCAAGAATGGAAAAATAAACATCACATGTACTTACCATTAAATTGGTTTTAACTGATCAACACTTAAGTGCACACATAGTAGTAACATTCATTGGACAATGGGCAGATGGGAGGGGGGAGGAGGGGATGGGTATATGCACACCTAATGAGTGTGGTGTACACCATCTCATTAGGGGTTGGACATGCTTGAAGCTCTGACTTGGATGGGGCAAGGGCAATGGATGTAACCTAAACATTTGTACCCCCATAATATACTGAAATAAAAAAGAAAAATGAAAGGAAGAAGGATTCTGGAAGGACTGATGGGGAAGGGGCTGTTGGTGCCCTGTAAATGGTGACACTTGAGCGGTTAGAGTAGTGATCTTTAAAGCTTCTGGTAGTTTGCAAGAAGTAATTTCATTAAATTCCTGCTTATAACACTTTGGTTTCTAATCTGTCTTGATATTCAGATAATCTGGATTTGGTAGTAGGGTCCCCAGACCCTCATCTTACTGGCCCTGTCTGTCTCCATCAAATGCCATTTTCAGCATGAATAGGAAGAATGTAACTAATTCTAGTTACCAACATTCTTGACCTGGGTGCGGTTCATGAAATACCAGTGGCAAGAAAATTTTCAAGCATTTCCTTAGGATGTTGATGAGGGAACTTTCTGGAACATAGCTATGGCTCACTACCCTTACCACAGCTTATTTCATCTCTGGTTTTACTAAGGAGACAAGGGAGGCTCAGAGTTGTGCTTCTTGCCACGTCTCTGGACAGAGCCAGTGGCTGTGTGTGACAAGGCACTGAAAGGCAGGCCTTCCTTTCTCAGCCCTCATCTCTCTCTAGAGAGTGCTTGTTTCCAAAGCACATATGGTTCTTCAAGCTACCAACTTTTTGTGCTTCATTCCTTTTCTACCAGGCTGTCAGACCCCACACCGTGGACTGCCCACCTCGGGATGTATGCGCAGGGAAGCGCCAAGTTTGTCTCCCCGGTGAGAAGAATTGTGGTCCACGAGTACTATAACAGTCAGACCTTTGACTATGACATTGCTTTGCTACAGCTCAGTATTGCCTGGCCTGAGGCCCTGAAACAGCTCATTCAGCCGATATGCATTCCTCCTGCCGGCCAGAAAGTGCGCAGTGGGGAGAAGTGCTGGGTCACTGGCTGGGGGCGAAGGCACGAAGCAGGTGTGTGTGTGAATGAACAATCATGTCCTTAAATGCAGAGGAGGATAATTTGAGTTGATGTAGTGCTTTGGGGTCCATAGAGAGGGTTTGTGTATATCGTCTCTTCAAGCCTCCTGACAACTCTGAAAGGTTGGATTGGAGGAGGGTTTTGTTACCCATGTTTTATGATGCTCTCTACCTGTTCCAAAAGAAATAGAGCCCACCTCATAAAGGGGGAGAGGAGGATGTATGAGCCAGGCAGGACGGTTAGATGGTATGGGTCCATTTCAAACTCTGATGGGTTTGCTAGGTTTCCCCCTATAGAGGAACAATTCTGCCTTATTTTTTGTTTCCTTTTATCCAAAGTGATTCATTTTTATGACAGAGAGGACACACACATGCACATTCCACTGTGCCAGCTCACAGATAACTGTCTGGAAGACTATGTGGGTGTGTCCTGCACCAGGGCAGCCGGCCAAGGGTTAAGAGTGGGAGCTGAACTCCCGACTGCCCTTGAGCTTCCTAGACTACAAATTGAGGCCTGGGGGTTATACCAGCCTAGAACTGGTCCACCCAGAGGTTATGCCTTTTTACAATTCCTCCATCCAGAGGGGACATATTTTTCAATATGCACAAAGGTCAGGCTGTATAGTAGGGAAGCCCCTACATCTGCCCTGCCAAGGTTTTCCATGGTCCAGGATTCATGGATGAGTCTGAATATACAGTGAGGGGACAAATCCAAAGCCTGTGAATGTCTCCCCACAGGTTAGTGCCAATACTTTCCCTTGATCTTACGGTCATCTCAGATTCCTTTGCAGTCCTTCCCAAGTGCTTAGGACAGATACAGTGTCTGCAATTCATGCACCTTACACTGCAGCCCCTCTTTGCCATTCTCTGAAGATTCACTGTGGGCAGCTTCTCAAATGCTCACTGCTCTCATTTAGTTACTGAAGTCATAATACTCACCGCCAGTTTGGGTCCACTGAGGTCTCAGGCTAACATAACACTTATGGCCTTAACAGGTTGCTGTGCTCAGTGCCTTAATTAAATTACCATGTATCACAAGGGAAAAGTGTCTACCTAGCCAACTTTATCAGAGAAGTTTTCTTTATAAGCATGAGTGTGTGTGTGTGTGTGTATTTTTCTGAATCATCTTAGCCAGACAGGCTAGAAAGGAAGTGAAAGAGCAATATCCAAACTGCTAAGTTTTTATGGTTTCTTGGAGACTCCCACGTATCTGTTACGCTGCTCCATTTAAGGAGCCCTCCTGAATGATAAATATTGGTAATAACTTGCTGACTCACCACCCTACAGAAAGCAAGAAGGACCTAGTGAGGAGTGTGGCGGAGCAGCTCAAGTGATTGAGTCAGACCTTGGGTTTGAATTCTGCTGTTACCTGCTAGCTGTGTGCCACTGGGCAAGGTCTTCAACCTAAGCCTCCATTTTTTCATCAGCAAAACGGGGAAAATAGTAGAATTTACCTCAAAGAATTGCTATGAGGATAAAAGGAGATAATGTGAGTTAATTGTTCAAATGAAGCCCTGAATAAGTATAGTCATTACCATTATCATGACTCCTACTTCTAATGCGTTTTCCAGATAATAAAGGCTCCCCTGTCCTGCAGCAAGCAGAGGTAGAGCTTATTGATCAAACCCTCTGTGTTTCTACCTACGGGATCATCACTTCGAGGATGCTCTGCGCAGGGGTAATGTCAGGCAAGAGAGATGCTTGCAAAGTAAGTCATCATACGTTTTCCTTGCCTAACATGTTATGCTTTCCATAAAAGCTTTGCCATTTAATCTACGTAACACTGGGAAATAACTAGGGCAGGTATTCCCCTTAATTTATCTGAGTTGCCCAGATATTAATTATAATCCAATTGCCTAACATCAGGGAGAGGTGTTAAAAGAACTGGTTCTATAGAACTCAGTTTTCTAGCCCTGATGTATTTTCCTCTGACATTTAGAGGATGAGGTCAGCATTCTTCATTCTGCCTTGATTTTCTTATAACCAAAAACTGGAAAGGAAAGTGATACAAAGACACACACATGCATGCTGTGTTTCAGGATTGCCACCTATTTCCTTAGCAGCAGCCATTTAACTTCTGAAATTACAAGGGTTTTTATTAATATTTATTCACTCTTTGAAGCACGGGCTGGGGGCAAGAGAAGAAGAGTGGGAGAGGTGATAGTACTTGTATGCAGGCCTCCAGGTAGGCTCCCTGACAGAGGATGTTTCCCTAAGCCCGAGAGTCCAATTGATGGAGATTGGCAATACGTGACCGCCAAAGAGTAAACAGATGGTTTAGCGGATGAGGAGGACGGGGGAGCTGTTGTCACATCTTTCTACAGTGTGGCCACGATGCCACAAAAACTCATTTTATTATAATAATGATTTCTATCTTTTGAGCTTCTATTTTGTGGCAAACACTGTGGTAGGTCCTTTACATGAATTCATTCAAATCATTCTTTTATCCTAATTTTACAGAAGAGGAAACTGGGCACAGAGAGAGTAAGTGAATTACCCAAGGTCTTACAGCTAGTAAGTGTAAATGTCTGAGCTGGGATTTGAACCCTTGCCTCTCTGATGCTAAAGCCACTATGTTCTGTGTGCTTCCTGAAGCTCGTTGGTTACATAGCCCTGTTCCACATGACTGTAGGGATTTATGCATTAAATTAGATTTAATATTAGTAGAGTTGGTGTGGCAATAATTAAAACAAAGAGCGCAGTTTCCCTCCTAGTCAGAATTTACCTAATCAGTGTGAGTGGGAAACGGGGGCAAATTTGGACTGCTTTCTTGTCTTTGCCACTGAGTAAGTTGCAACTTTGCCTACACTCCAAAATAGGAAAATAAAACCAGACATTAGAATTTAAAGAATTAATATTGTAGAAATTATGTTTAAACTTTGAATTATTTGAGCCTTTACTTTGAGGAATTGAGATGTCAGAAGGGACTCTCATGTGAGTTTGATTTGCCTGTGACAACAGTTGGCCAGTGGTTGTTCGGGTTGCTTCACTGGACCAGGCTAACTAGCCAGGGTCTCTTTTTCTTTTCTCCATGAGGATTATTGAACCAACTGCTGAAGTTACATGGCCCAGAGATGGAAGTCAACCTTCTAAGATAACTGTGCCTCACAGGTGGTTGTGAGGATTAAATGAGCCCCAACAGTGCTGGGCACATATCTAGCACCCAATAAATGTTAGCCCTTATTATTATTACTTCTACCACTACTAGTAGTACTACGGCCACTACTGAGGTTTTTTCTTTGAGGACAAGAGTTGTTTTTTCCTGCAAGAATGCTCTAATGTTATTTTTTGCCTAAAGAATCAAGTTTCTTAAAATGAATGCAGATTTGTGATTATAGGAAGAATAATTCTAAAATGACATTAGAAGTTACACATTATTTCTTGACACTTCCCAAACTGCATAGTGATTAGCAAAGCAAAAACATGCTAGAATTGGACTTTTGAACACAATTCATTAGACATATTAATGATAACGATCATGGGACAAATGTACTTCATACTTACATTATCTTTCTGTGTAGGGAGATTCAGGTGGACCTTTATCTTGCCGAAGAAAAAGTGATGGAAAATGGATTTTGACTGGCATTGTTAGCTGGGGCCATGGATGTGGAAGACCAAACTTTCCCGGTGTTTACACAAGGGTGTCAAACTTTGTTCCCTGGATTCATAAATATGTCCCTTCTCTTCTGTAATTGTACCAGCTGGATTTTTAACTGTGATTTGTTAAAAATAGATTCTGTATAAAGAATCTAATAAAATGAATCACTGGATTATTTTCAACTGGAAATGTCAGAGTGTACACATTTGGTATTTATTGAAAGACAGAGAGATTAATGTGTATTCCATAAAAAACTGTCCTGAGGATATTGGTATATTTATTCTTAGGTGTCAAAAGGTCATTGATCCAGACATGGAAGAAACCTAAAGTAATGTCATTAACCAACCCTCTAAAATAAATAATAAATAAGAGAGATGTCCTTACTTTATTTTATGTTGCTATTTAAGGTGCAGATGTTTATAAGGATTTAGGCAAATTTGATTTATTGAAATAAAAAATTCCGGTAAAAACCATACCTGACCTCAGCATTCTCATGAAATTAAATGCACAAAAATATCTCCTTAACAAATGCAAATAAAGCAAAACTCATTTATTGACAGAGGAAATACATATATTATTTGCTTTCCAATCCAATTTTATCTAACCATATTATAATGGATCTTCTTCAACCATGGTACCTGGTAATGTTGTATACAGAGAAATCAATCAACCAAACAGCAAAACTGATAGTTACCAACAATTACTACATGTAGAATGAAGCATCATGGTAGATGGATTGAAAACACATATATGAAATTCAAAGAAATTGTGGTAATGCTGGTCAGCAGTGAAAAGGTAAAGACATTTTTGTATGATTGTAGTGAAAGGGAAATTTTTCAGAAATATTATCACCATCTGGCTTTTATAAAACCCCAATGGCCAAGACTTTCTTCTATTTTCAGGGTCTTACAATACTTTGCATAGTTGTAAACCTATAGCACACTCTCAGTACATCCTAGTTCACGATTTATTTTGTCTTGATTTAGAAGATTTCATACTCCATCTCAGAATAATCTTTTCATTAACAGGAGCGAGAGTTAACAGTACCACCAAACAGATGAAAACAGCAGAAAAATATTATTTGTTTTCCCTGGAACAAAATCAAGGGAGTAATAGCAACACTATTATTAAGTAGTGTTCAGAATAATGCAAAGAACTTCAGAGAATCCTAATGCAATAGTAAAAGGAGAGAGAGCAAAAGGTGTCATCCCTTAGGCCAGATAAAAACACTGAAATTTGAGTATGATTTCCCCAAGACAATAAATATTTTCTAGTTCACAGAACATATTTTGATTTGCTAAAAGACTGTTCCCCTCAGATTGAGAATAAAACACCTTAATGATACCTCTCTGGATATGTCCCTAAGGTTTCAGTAAATTGGCTACAGGATAGTATAATTGAGGGGGCCAAGTGTACCACTTAATTCACAGAGGGACTTAGGTGTGGAATTCACTGTATAAAAGAGCAAATTAGGCTGATAGTTCTTATAACCTAGGTTTATTTTGCCTGGTATGGCTGTGACCTGTGTATGAGGCGAAATATACTTTTTATTTAGTGGTCATTTCTAAGGCATAGAATTGCTATTCACGAAATACACAAAAGCCTTTGCATAAGTCTGTGTTCTCAATTAGGGGATCAGAGATGGAAGAAACCTAAAGTAATGTCATGAACCATTACTTTCATGACGGGCTAGCATGATCGTTCAGATTTATTGGGGGGGGGGTGTTTCAAAACCACATATATGCATACCACTACAGAACCTTGGTGGCACTAATGTGAGTGTACCATGTTCCTCAGCAGCACTGGGTGGGGAAAAGGTTGAGAAACATCAACCTAACTCACTTGGATATTTGATGCTAAGATGCCTGTAGAACCTGAGTAACACAGGAATATCCACTTCATTCTTGCAAAGGTGTGAATTGAGGCAAACTCCAACACTGGTTTTATTTGCAGCATGGAATGGCCTCCAAAAACCAAGACAGGAGCATTTTGTTTGCTACGTCATTGGCAAGAATCTGCAGGGACTCATGCCCTCTTTCATGGTGCTTTAAAAACTGCAAAATGAAGCATCACAAACCAACCATTTCTCAGTTGTTTTCTGCTTGATTGGCCTGACTGGTTGGCCCAATTGCGGATGTTGGTAGTACTGCTTGCCATTTGACAACATACAGGTACAACGTGCTGTCTTTTGAAGAGGCACAGACTTATTTGAATGTAATGAGATGCTTTGGTACATTGGTAATATCACTTTGATGATTTTTTGGTTTATATGATAACCATAGGGGAAATTATTTGCTCTTAAAGGAAATGATGAAAGAAGAGCAATTACTATTAATATAACGAAAAGCAAAATTGAAAATCTTATATTGGTTAGCAAATCTTTACAAGATGTTTTAATTTTCAAATGTTATTTAAATTTTACTCTTTAAATAACCTAAAGCAATCAAGCCAATAGTAATTTTAAATTATATTAAAGAGAACCATTCATGAGATAATAGTATACTTTAAAAAGCTACACTTATAGAAGTAAATTCTGAAGAAATTTCAAAAACTCATCTAGGCAGAATTTGGTTCCTCATTCATAAATGTTTAATTTTCGTCAAAAATTGTTTCATCTAAAAGTGGTTGTACCTTAGGGGGAACACTTCTTTCTAACTCATTCTGAACCCTTAGTTTGGAGTCAAACAGCCAGGATAAAAAAGTCCTCAGGTAGTGGTTGGGACTCTCATCTGCATTCTAGGTCAGCTGTTTGGAGATTAAGAAATTTGCAATTACCAGAAACAGGAACATGTTGCAAGTAAGAATTTAAATAGTTCAGGTAATTTTGGGAGGTATCGGTAAGTGCCAGTGATCAGGGAAATACGACAGGACAGGGAGAAAAATCAATACCAAAAGAAAACATATTGAATCAAGGGTTAGTGTTGGGTGCTAAGGATTGGAGGTGGGTGGATATCAAAGATACAGTCATAGAAAGTAAGGAAATATTTACCGAGACGCTTCTATTTTTCAGGAACAGGAATAAATGCTTCACTTTAATTACTTTATTCAATTCTCCTGACTCTGCTGGGTAAGAATCATTGCATGAAGAAAGAATCTCATAGACATTAAACAACTTGCCCAAGAACACACAGACAATGAGAGTCTAAATTTTATCCTAGTTTTGTTTGTCTTCAAAATCTATACTCCTTCTATGGTACCACACGGACAAGGGTTAGGCATATGGAATTTTGGAAATGTATCCAAGTCTAGATCAGAGAATACATACGCCTCGTTTTTCGGTACTCAAAAGGCATTAGGATGTGTGTTTTAGAGAGTGTGACAGGAACAGTTGCTTTTTAGTTCTCTGGGCAAGGGAAGCAGATTTTAGGTATGTGTGCACGGAGAAAATAGGCTTGGAAGACAGCCACAATTCATCTGACATGAGGAGGAATCTCTCGTTGAGATTGGGCTCTGCAGTCTCATCAGGCAACCAGGAAAAAAGTTGTCTGGGCCCTGGGTAAGGATGGGGGATAGGGTCAGGGGTTTGAGAGCTCGCCATGCTTCTATTCTGGTCAGGTCTGCATCTTTTTGAGACTACAGATCTTGTCAGGAACCATCCCTACCTCCCACCCCACTCCTTCAGCGACTGCAGTTCCTAATCAGTCTCTAGTCCCTTTTAGGCCTAGGGGTGCTAACAGCTTCCTGCTATTGCTGTCCCCTGGGTGCCTCAGTGTTCCCTGTTGGTTGCCTTAACCCTTGCTCCTTGGTTAAAAAACCTCTTCCAAAATCCCAGCCGAGAATGCAGCCTGGATCCTGCATGCCCACAGGATCTGCCTGTTAGAGCAGAGAGAGCAGAAGTCAGCGCAAGCCAGCTGCTGAGTCACTGCAGTTAGCACGACATTCCGCTCCCCCCCCCTTCAGCAGGGGTATGGAGTGTGAGGATGGAGTGTGAAGTTCAGATGATCTGATAGCAGACAGCAGACAACTGGAGACAGGCTCTCTAGGCAGTGTCTCAACAGTAGGCATTGAGGGTGCCAGACTTTTGGACTCAAGTCAACATCTTCTGAAGGGGAGATTATTTATATGCTTCCTGTCAATGCCCCAAACTGGTCTTAATGCGTGCGTGCTGTGGAAAGGGTGAGAAGCAGGGCACAAGGATGCTTTGAACAGCAGTTCAAGAGGTGAGGCCTTTGGACCAACACACACTGTGTTTAGCAAACATAATTCCACGCTCACAGAACCAGAAGTTCTGAACTATGGATAGGGAGTCAAGGAGATTGGTGTTTGTGTATACATGTGCAGATGGAGGGTGTGTGCCTGGGGCCCCTTCCCCAAAGATACATAATAGTAGCCAACATTTGTGAGTGCTTACTCTGTGTCAGTCACTGTTCTGAGTGATTTACTTACATCAGCTTTTAATCTTGGCAACAAATACATTAGGGGGCACTAATATTATGCCAGCTTTCCAGGGATAGACACTCTGGCACAGAGAGATGAAGCCGGTGGTCTCACAGGCACCTGCTGAGTAGGGAGTAACCCAAGTAGCCTGTCTCCGCACACCACCCAGGACTGTCTCTGTGCTTGACTCTGGACTTGTAAGAGGAAGTGCGTTCGTGTGCATTATTCATCTTCATATGCCCAGAACCTAGCACATGCCTAGTACGTACGCAGTAGATGCTTCCTGCTAATTTGTTGATTCAGTGAATGAACTTTTGCTGGGCAGTGAAGACTGCGACAAACCCCATTAGCAACAGCTCTTAGGGTGGAATGCAGACTTTCTTCCATGGGACAGCGCTGCGGGCCCATCCTTTCGTTACCACGACCCTAACCCAAGCAGGTCCTAAGCTGAGATGGGTTGTATCTGTTCGAACAGGGAAAGGCATAGCAGGCAGCGCCCTGAACAAACCAGAAAAACAGCCCTCCTCCGCTCGGAGCCCACGGCTGGGCACAGCCTAAGCTGCTCTGCCCGGTAGGAGGCCTCGGTGCCGGCAGATCGCCCGTCCCACCCTCCTCTCCCCGTCCCCTCCCGTCCCGTCCCTCCCGCCGCCCGAGGTCTGCGGGCCGCCCCGCCTGCTGGGTGGAGTGCGGGCCAGGGAGGCAGCCTCGGACTCTGCACCCTCAGGTGCGTGGGGACTCCCAGCCCAGCCGCTCCGACCGTCTCTACCGGCCCATGGAAGGGGCCGAGTCCCCGCCGCCGGGAGAGGAGCTGGAGCTCTCGGTGCTCGAGGGGCAGCCAGACGAGCAGACGCCTCTCAATGGAGCCGTCCACGCCATCCTTGGGGCCGACGGTCCCTGCCCAGCCCAGGTAAGGTCCCCGGCGGCGCGACAGCAGTACAGGGGCCTGGCACCGGCAATTTCAGGTTTCCAGCCAGGCCTGCGGGCGGCACAGACACAGAGCCTGGGTAGTGCGTGCTCGAATATTCTGGACTGAGCGGAGGGAAAGGGATGACTTTGGGCCGGAGCAATCCGCCCCCGCCCCCGGGCCCCTCCGACCTCTCCGACCGCTGTGGCACTTCAGGAATCCTGGTGGTGAGGTGTGGCCGCTCCTCTCTTCGCCTAGAGAAAATCCCCAGGGATAGAGGTGGTTTTTAACACTTACGTAACTTTTAATTTAGTTTTTTTCTTTTTCACGTAGGGAGGAGAATGAGAGATTGAGTCTCCTTTTCATCAGAATCTCTTCTGCCTCCCTCTTACCTTCTCTGCCTCGCCGCTTCCACCTCGTTTCCGTCTCCCTCCCCCACAGCCCCACCTCCATTCCCCATCCCCCATCCCGGCTCCTCATCCTCCAGACACTTTCTGTCTTCTCCCAGCCTGGCCGCATATTTCATTCCGCATGAAGAGCTATAGGGGAGAGGGGAGAGAGCAGCAAGAACAAGAGGGGGTAGGGGTGGTGAGGGGTGGGAGGTGAACGTGCTCTGTGCAGTTGAAGGCAAATACTTGCAAAGTTCCTGCCTCAAAGGGCTAGACTATGCCCCATCTGCTTCTGCCCCTCTCAATCCCTAAGGAAGTCGCTGGTGATGTTTAGGCTGAGCTCTTTTCTGATGGAACATTATTCACTCCTAGCAAATGCTTGTAAAACATCAGAGCTTTGAATTCCAGACCATCCACCTTCTGATTGACCTCCAAAATTGGCTTGAGGTTTGCTGGGTACACGGAACTCCCCATGTATGTATAAAGTTCCAACCTGATCTTCCGAAGACCCTCTCCTTGATCCCCAATTTTTTGACTGCCCAACTGTTGATTTTAGGGGTAAGCAGTAAATTCTAATGTTGAAAGTATTGCTTTTGTTTTGCATTGATTTCCTGGAAATACTGATTTTATAGATACTCTGGAGAGTAATTTGGTACCTTATCTTTAAATGAAACAGGAACACCACAGGAGAATCAAGGTTGAACAAAGATGATCTGATCCCAAGTGCAAGCGGCCATGACTGTGGTCTTGCCCTACGGATCTTTGAGAGCAATGTCTAGGAATGGGAATTGAGAAAACCTGTCTCACATTAGATAGACCCGGACACCCCAAAGACTCCATGGTTTGATTTCGGACTGAATCCAGAGATCTGGTGACAGTTTCACCACTAAAAAGTGTGTCCCAGGGGCAGGGCTGTCCATGGGGGTAGTGTAATGTTCCAACCCCTGGGAATGCCTTGTTGAAAACAGTTAAGGAGCAGAACACACCAAATCCATGTAGGGTATCAGTATTTTATAATTGTTAGCACCTGTCCTGTAGAGATTGCTCTTTCATGTTCTAATGACTTCCTTGTTAGGTATATACAGAGATCCTAGACTTCCTTGTATGTTAGCCTTGTGAGTCACTGAGTGGGAAAGCTCTGGTCAGTCACAGGAGGAGTCACAGTGGAGGGCTCCATGAATACTGGGAGGGCATTGTAGAAACACTGGAACAGGAAAAATTTCAAAAAAGAGAAAAAAATCCATCCTCTAGTATGTTAATCATTTTCTTTGGTTCAATAGAATAAGGTATTTCAATTTAAAAAGTCAATTAATACGGTGTTGATAGAAAACTCAAACTGTGTAAAATAATTTAAAGAGATTTATTCTGAGTTGAATGTGTGTATTATGGTCTCCAGAGGTCTTGAGAAAACGTGCCTGAGGTGGTTGGGTTATGATTTGGTTTTATACATTCATGGAGACAGGAAGTACAGTTAAAACCATAAATCAATACATGGAAGGTATACATTGGTTTGGCCTGAAAAGGTGGGACATCGTGAAACAGAGGCTTGTAAGGCATAGGTGGATTTTAGGGATTCTTTAGGTGACAACTGGTTGAAAGAGTTAGGCTTTGTCTAAAGACCTGGAGTTGATAGAAAAGAATACTTAAGATGGGAGTCTGCTAGAGTGGAATTAAGATAAGGGAGTTTTCTATCTGTCCCGTGCTGTTATACTGGAATCAGGTTGGAACATAAGCCACCTTATACTAGGTTAATAAAAACTCATTTAAGGAGATTTTATTGTTTGTAGGCATGGCTCACCAGGCCTCTTAGAAAGGAATCTGGGCAAGAGAAAAAAGGTCAGAATTCAATCCTCAGTAAGGTCATTAAAAATATTGGCTAGCACAAATGCAAGATTCAAACAAGAATTTTGTGGGTAGGTCTCAAACTGTGTGTCAGGAGTTCTAATTTTGCAATGTAGCATGAAATGAAAATGTAGCATTTTCATTAACTATATGTTTTATACCTGTCATGTGACATTTGTGATACATAAATGCATTTGAGTATCACAAAAAGTTTAAGAGGAAAGTGTCAGTATTCTGATTTGTCAGGTGGAGGAACTGAGGGAAGAAACAGGCTCAGAGGAGTGACTAAAATGCTCAGGTTCACTCAGTGGTGCCTCTGAAGCTTGAACTCAGGTTTTTTAGGTCTCAAACCTATGCTGTTTCTGTTGATCTATTTTATCTATCAACAGATAATTGAAATATATATCACATGTAACTTATTTATGGTTGCCTAAATTATAAATTATATAACTAATTTCTGTAAGTTAGGTAATTTATAATTAGATAATTTAAGTGAAATGGCAGTTGAGTGTCATGTCTGGAATGATGAGGGGGTTGCAGGTGGATGGGTAGATGGGTGAGGAGCAGGGAACGGGTGTGGGATCGGGAAGAAGACATCTTATATCGTGGCTATCTTCCTGTTTGGAAGAGCTGGGCCGAGAGAGTGTACAAAGGCAGTAGAAAGAACTGCTTTCCCTTTCTTGATCTGGGTGAGGGGATTCGGAGAAAGGACTATAAGCCACTGAACTCCACTTTGCTTGCCATCACTGTGAACATGGCAATATCAGTGGCTCAAAAGTGAAAAAGAAATTATAGATAATAAAGTGAGACCGGTTTTCTTTTAAGATTCATTACATGGGCTCTGACCTGGTTTTCAAATAGAAGTCCTAGAGACATTTTAAGTGATGGCAGCATCATTAGAATAATAATAAACCAGTAAATTGCTAGTTTTGAGGCAGGCAAGATTTATTTGAATGGCCTAGCTAAAAATTAGCCCATTGCTGTATGTTGTTCAGTCCAGGACAAGAATCAACTGGCTCTTTTGTGCTCGTATCAAACAATAGGTGGATTAAACCCCACAATGAAGATTATAAAGAACAGATTTTTCTATGTGCTAAGAAATTTTTCCCTAATCTATATAATATCTGCTCCTGATTGAGCCAAAGAGAAGAAAAGCTTTTTGGATCGAAGAGATAATTAGTCCTGCCATTGTTACGAGATCCTGTGTCCTGTGTTTAGACTTTTACCCGAAGAGGGATGTATATGGGGGAATGTTCATACGAAAGCCATGAAAATTCTTGAGCCATATAGTGCGATCATAGAATGTAAGGTGCAGTTTGCAAAGATCTCTGCAAGGTGCCTTGCAGAAGAAACTGTCTGTGGCCTCTCCTCACGACCTAGAACCTGGGCGAGAGAGAATGGAGAAGCCAGTGAAGGAGGCAGTGTGTCTTCGTGATCCGGTTTTGAAGGGAAGGCTCAGACGGCGCAGGTAGCACACACCTGCTATAGCAGAGGCTCTTCCCTCTCAGGTCACATGGGAATCTCCTGGGGGCACCTCTAAAAAGTACTAATTCCTCAGTTGATTCTAATGTGCAGACAGCTGAGAAACACTGTATACTCTGTTGTTTGGGTGGGAGTAGCTGATGGACCATTTTGTAATGACTTAAAGTCTATGAAGATTAGTCATGCAAGGGACAGTGGTCAGTGGCCTTCATTTTAGGGCCGAGGACAGGTCCATGAAGGGCACCAGTCTGTAGGATGGCAGCCTTGGGCTGGACAAGAAGAGGCATTCCCTGCAGACGAGCGCTGTGTCATTCTGAGCTGAGTTCCTCTAGGAATACACAGGGTAATTAGTGGTCTTTTTTAAGCCACTAGAGCCCTAATTTATGATCTCGAAGGAACCGCCTAAGTGAGGGCACAAAAGGCCAGGGAGGTGCACTGACAATTATTCTGTGGTTTGTTTGAGACTCCAGGTCATTTACCTTTGTGCTAATCTTTATGGTCCCGGCTGCCTTTTGTATAAGGACTGAAAACAGCACATGGTCTTTTAGTCCTAGGAGCTCTGTAAGTTGGGGTATATGTTTATGTCCCCTGAAAAATTAAAAATTCCTTGTACTGGGACTTTTTTTCCCCATGTGTCTTATTAAGCCCTTGGCTTTGGTGGCTTTGGAGCAGTTCTGCAGTCTTCGTGTAGGGCTGTGAAGTGGCTCTATTCCTGCTCTCCCAAGCTCCAGGGCCTTTATTGCTCTCCTCGCACCCAGGACAGGCTGGGCCTGAGAGCCAGTGTAGAGTGCACTTAGGGGCTCCAATGTTTGACCGTTCCTCCAGGATTTCTCAAAGTACATTCTTAAAATTTTTGGAGCCTTCTACAACTAAGCAACACACATTAAATGTCTATGACCTGTAGGGAGCAAAAGTGTGGAATCTAAGAACAAGGAAGTTTAAGAACCATCCTACCATAGGTATGATTTCACTTTGCCTGGGAAGATAAGGCCAGTATCTGTTTGTATTGGAACATGAAACCCGACAGGGCAGTCAGCGTCAGCAGCAGATGAGCTATGTGGACAGCCCATGAGCTGGGAGATATCACTGAGGACTGGTGCGATGGGAGGTATCCACAAAAGGGGGATTTCACCTGGCTCCTGAAGGGTGGGAAGCTTCAGACCATGGGTCTCAATCCTGGTGAAGCAGTTGATTCACTTTGGAAGATTGAAAGTTATAAGCCAGGGCCTGCTCCCACCTTCCCTACAATGTGGTCCGTCCACATCCTAGGTGCCGGTGGGTCCGAGGTATGTGTCGTTAAAATTCTTCCCAGGTGACTCTGATGTGCATCCAGGCATGGTAGCCCAAATGTGGACTAACAGTTTCCTTTTCTGATGGCCACCAGCAAAATAAGAATGGGAGAGAAAGTGAGCAAGGTGTCAAGTGAGCAAGAGTGTCTCCTCAAGTGTTTGCTGCTGCTTTGTGGGACAGGTGGACACTGAGTAATGACTGAGGAGTGATTGTTCCCCTGGGTCCAGCTCTTAATATTTGTTTAGCTGTTAGCAGATGCTTTGTTACCATTATCTCCATTGTTACCATTATTTGTTACCTGTGAGCTAGATGTAGTATTTCTATATTTTACAGTTGAGGACATTGGGGCCTGTGAGTTTCAGTAGCTTGTATATAAAGTCACCCTGCCATTAAGTGATATACCTCAGATTGGACTCCAGGTATGTCAGTTACAGAGACATTTCCGCCCCCATCATAATCCATTGTTTCCCATGGTCTTCATTAGGAATTACCTCTTGGTGCAGGGGGAACTAGAAGAAGAGCGACGGGACCATTAGGGGCAGGTGCAGGCCCCTCCTAACCCTCCTAACACTCATAACCTGGAGCTCCGCATGGTGCTGCCAGGAGGCTGTGGACAAAAGAGAGATTCAAGAGTTTTGCAGTGACTCACAGCAGGGATTAGTCCTGGCTAATCCCCCTGAACTGTGTATTTGAAATGGGCTAATGCACACCTTGAAGGGCTGTTGGGATTAAGTGAAATGACGCTGGTGCTGGATAAACCATAGTGGTTGTAATTGTTTTCTTTGATCCCTCTTTCTGCCTCACTGCACCGTTTGCAGCATATTTCCTACAGTTTCCTGCATCTGTCTCTTCATTTCCCTTCCCTGGCCTTTTTTACGTAGAAGCTGGGCCGCAGCAGTAGCCTTGTAGCTTTCTCTTAGTGTGTCAAATCCAAACTACACATCATTTTTCTCTTAGTTTTCAACTCTGCTCTTATGTTCCAAATCCTTCAGCAGATCAGCAGTGCACACCAAAGTAAGTCCAAACCGTTCTGGTAGCAATCAGAACCCTCTCAAGCATGCTCCAACCTTTCACTTTCTCTAATCTTGACTTTCCTTACTTGCCTCTGACACTCACATTCCGATCATCAGTCTCTCGGTCAGTTCCATTACGAATCAACGCTGTGGCTGCTCTTTCCTGGGTTTGGAATGCCTTCAAAAATTCATCTTTCACAATTCTTCCCATCCTCTCCACCTCAGAGCCCCCAGAGCATTTTCTTGCTAACTTCTTTGTGAGGTTCCATTCTGCCCCCATTTATCTTTTTGTAAACTTCATGCAGTAGAGTGTAGCCCCCTGTGGCCTTCCTAGCTCCTAGTAGATATTCAAAATGTCTGTTGAAACCAAATGACTACCTCACAATCTTCCTCTACCTTCTAGGCTAACAGGAAAAGCACCTGGAGCTCTTGCAATAAGAATTTGTTTGGAAAGTGTAAACTGTGGATGGTCATCGCCTCCATTTTTCTAGGTTTCGTTATAGTGATCATCATAGGCTTATGGCTCCATGGAGGTAAGAGGACTTAAATGGGACAAAATTGACATGTTCTAGGAACTTGTTTAAAGCCTGTGACTTACATTAGAATGGAAGATGCACTCATTGCTCTTTCATTATTTAGAACATTAATTTAAAACTGGTTTGGAATTTGTTGTATGGGGGGAAGATATGCATAATTTTTTTTTGTTCTTGTATTTTTTTGTTGCTTGTTTGTCTTTTAAGCTCCAGAAGTGTGGAGACTAGAGTTTTACTTTATAATTTGCTCATTGGATCTAAAAGAGTTTTCCTAAATTTTTAACTTACTTAAACCTTACTACATCTTGATACTTGCTTATTTGAAATTCTTTTTCTTTTTCTTTGTTTAATAAAAACAATTATTGTACTTCATCTAGTATATCTGGTATATTATTATAATGATAAAATAATCAGTAATATATTTGCAAGAGTTTTTTAAAAAAACTCTATAGAACCATGTATGTATAAGCTGTCATTTTTTAACTTATTTTAGAAATAACTGTTACATTTGTGTCGTATGGTGTATAAAAAACTTACATGGTGCCAACTATATACTATATAACTATATGCTTTACATATATTGTCTCATTTTGTTATTTATTTTTAATTTAAAAACAGTACGGTTCAGTTACCCATAAAACTTTCTATAATAATGATATTATATTTTCTTCTAGTCTTTTTCTTAATTATATTTTTAAAATAATTTGAGATCAGATTTTTTTTAAAGTCTGTGGCCTACCTAAAAAACTTTAATATTATATTGGTATCATTTTGCCAAGTCATTAAAAATTCTTTGTAAATGTCATTTTTTTATGATTGCATGATGCAGTCTTCTACACCATTTTAAAGCCTTTTAGGTAGTTACCAATTTTTAAATGATTATCAGTATTAAAGTGTTTACAGTACATAAATACAGCACCCTCCAGTGGGCAATCATTTCAATTTCAAAATAGAAAAGAAGAAAATTGTTTTTATTTGTGCGTGGGGGTGTTAGTAGAGAGGGGCTTGTCTGGAGCTAGGATACTCCTGACCTTGATCAGGTCTCCCTGAGGATTTGGGTGGAGTCGGGCTGTCAGTGACTAAACCAGTCACAGAATGAGGGCAAGGCAGGGGCTCCCTGTGTCTCTCCAGAGGGAATTCTTAGGAATTTTCCTCAGGAAGTACATTTGTCATTCACCTCCTGTTCCCCTTTAATCTTCTGTCTTAAGGTTTTTGTAGTCTCTGAGTGCACAGGAAAACTTTGATAACATCAGCCAACCTCCAGACTGTGAGTTTCTCAGGCAGGTACCATGTCTGCACAGTTACTTAGGGCATTGTTTAGGTGAGCTGGGTGAGTTTTTGAGTCCATAAGCTGGTTTTAAGGTAGGAAGAAGCTAATAAGATGTGTCGCACCTCCTCCATTGTGCTGAGGACCGTAGTTTTGGTGCAAGCATTGATACCGCCTCTTCACATCAGCTCCAGCATGTGGATGTTGAAACTGGGGTTGAGCCACAAGCTCTTGTCCTATCATAGCTAGTTGGTTCTATCCTGAAAGTTGACTGATTTGCCTGTTGGCATCTGGGCCTCTCACAAAGGATGATGCAACATGTCCAGGTGATTTGTATTCAGGATCTGTCTTTCATTTGCAAAAAGTCATCCGACCTCTTCAACTCACAAAGAGCTACATGCAGAGGAAGGTATTCTATTTATGTAAAGTTTTTCTGGAGACATGCAGATTATAGGATAATATTCAGGGAAGCATTTTTTAACATTTGTTGTGCAAAATTCATTTTTAGTTTGATTGTAAATTTGTGTTTTGACATATGTTAATGCTGTAAGAGAGATTTTTCAAACTTTTTTTTTTTTTTAATTACGGAAATACTTCTATTTTACTTGGCATCTCAACCCTCAGGTGTTTGATCCTGCAGGGAGAGTCATGGCAGACGTGGGAGTAGGGAGAACTAGGTCAGAAGGCGTGGGGCAGAGCAGCTCTGTAGGCACTTCTGGGAGCACAATCTGAAATAATCAGGCACTGCCTAATTGCCAAGCCTGTTGCTATGAATCAAATATTTGTAGAACCTTCCGGTACTATGTGGAAAATGTTGTTATCTGGGAAAAGGGGAGTCCGGAGAGTCAAGGGCTGTACCTGTGGCTGCCTGGATTCATTGGGAGACTAAGGTTCCTCAGGAACTACATTCACCATTCGCTGCCTGCTTTCCCTCCTCTAAACCCCTCAATCTCCTGTCTCAAGGCTCTGCAGTCTCCAGACTGAGTCTTGGAGGAAGAGGTGTTAAGACCTGTGCAGCTGGGGTGGACACAAAACTGAACAGTAAATGCATCTCAAAACAGAAAGAGAAACTATTTGGGGAGGGGACAACAGGATCTCCAGGGCATCTTGCACGCTGGGGAGGTATATTTTATCACTGACATTAAGAATTGCCAGCATACAATGATAATAAAAGCAGGCCAACTTGTAGTTGATTTTATTATTGTTGCCAATTTTCTAGAGTGCTCACTCCTTATTCTCTGAACCTGGGGTGGGCTTTCCCACCACTCTGCCCTCGTTATGCCGTTGAGGTGATGACAAATTCAGGATCATGATTCAGTTTAAGGCATTGAGTGGGCGCTTTGTATGTGAAGAGGCTAGCACTCCACCAGACTAACAGTCAACATTGAAATGTTTTTTAAATGTCCGGTTTTATGGGCAAAGTCCAGGAAATCTTGTTGTCTGGAGGCCTGGTTTTGTCCTAGCTCTTTAGGGAAAAGATATTAATGGACTCTCTCCTTCTCCCTAAGGAACATAAACTCCTTGGCATGAAGGGTAAAGGAAAAAGAAAGCCTTCCTCTTTTTCTCAAAGTTGTTTTTTTTATGGACAATTTGGAGAGCCAGTTATGCATCCTCAAGTGTTCTCCTTTCTTCACTAATTCACTTCAGTCAGGGAGGGGAGAGACCTGAATAACACCTTATGGATGAATCTCTACTTCAGTTTGGGCAAAATATTCTGAATGTTGCCAAAACCAAAATGTGACAAGTAGGTGAATGCTTTGAAATAGGACTTAAAGTTACAATATTCTGGGGACCCTTGTGTGATATCCCCCAGCAGGACATCCCCCAGATTCCTGCCAAATCCTTTTAATCTCTTAATTTACAGGCCCTCCCATGAGCAGGAACGCTGTGGTACCGAGATGCAATCGGGGACTTCCTAAGTGACACTGCGTTGAATGGATTTGTTTTGCCTTTCAGTTGTGAATAGAGCTACTTCTTGTGATGTCATGTGGTCCTGGCAGCCTGACAGTTTGCACAGGGTAATGCTCCCTGGTGTAGGGTGACTAGTGGAAAAGTCCTGAACAGGCAACATTAACAAGCTGTAACCTACCAAGGTACTTGGGGCAGCAACATAGCAACTCTGACCCAGTACCTTGAAATTTCTTTATGTTTTCACCTGTTCATCTTTCCTTCTAATCTCAGATGTTTTCCATCTTACTAAGACTGATTCCTTAACTATGCTCTCTGCAGAAGATCCTTCAGCTTCTTCTGACCCAGAGACCTTCAGATATTTCTCGTTTCTCTAAGCATCCTCAGTTTCTTCTCAAATCTTCAAATGTGCTATCATCGTCTCTCTTTCAAAACAATCTTCCATCAGGATTCTTGCTACTTCCTTTAGATAATTTTTCTCTCTCTTCTTTCACTGGCAAACTTCCAGAAAGAAAGGACTACATTTGGGTCTGGCCTCCAGACTACTCGTAAACCTCTTGTATCCACTGGTCTCAAATTGTTCTTCCTAAGGTTACTAGCCATTGCCTGTTCTTGAAATCCAGCCTTTCTTCCATCTCCTGCCGTGTTTGCAGCCTTCGGTTCTGTCAACCGAGCTGCACTCTTCTCAGTCTACAGAACCCCTGGACATTAGGTCTTTCTTGCTCTTTCTGCTTTCGGCCTCTGCATTGTGTCCTCACGTGTCCATGAGCTTTCTTACTTTTCACATTTTTCATTCTTTCCGGAAGAGCGCTCATTCACTCCCAGGGCAGCAGCCGCGCCCTCTGGAAGGTGATTCCTAGATCTGCATCTGTATCATTTTCCTGAGTTTTAATCTCTACCTAGAAATAACTCATCATTTCAATCATTATCCATGTAAACTTTTATTCATTTGCATCCTGTCTAAGTCTGCTCAGGTTGCTGTAGCAAAATACCATAATCTGGGCGGCTTATAAACAATAGAAATTTATTGCTCACCATCTGGAGACTGGGAAGTCCAAGATCAAGGCATCAGCACATTTGTGTCTGGTGGGGCCCACTTTCTTGTTCATAGATGGCATGTTCCAGCTCTGTCCTTACATGGTGGAAGGGACAAAGTGACTCTCTGGTGCCTCTTTCCATAAGGACATGAATCCCATTCAAGAGGGCTCTACCCTCATGATCCAATCACCTCCCAGAAGCCCCCACCTCCTATTACCATCACATCAGTGATTAGATTTCAACATACGGATTTTTGGGGAGTGGGGGCATAAACATTCAGAATATAGCTATCCCTTTCCCAGTTTGCACACCCTTTGCCTGATTCACTCATCCAGTATATAAGACCAAGTTTATTTCAGTTCCGCTAGTATCCAGCTGTGTAACTTTAGACAAACTTTTCAACCCTCTGGGCCTGTTTTCACATTTGTAAAATATAAATGATTTCTGAATTTGAGCATATAAATGAACCTTGACCCTGATTCACAGTAGCTCATTGACCTGAACAAATTAAGCATTTTCTCTAAGCCTCAGTGCCTTTATTTTAAAATGAAAACAATAATATTTAACTCACTGGGTTGATTTGAGGATTGCATGAGGTAAGTGCATAGCAGAGTGTTTGTATATAATGCTTAATACAGTAGCTATTATCCTTCTTGTTACCCAGGTTTGATATCTTGGAAGCATTTTTGATTTTTTTCTTCTCTCCCGTGTCTAGATAAGACTAACTCTCACCAGTCATTCCTTGGTAGAGTTTTGATAGCAGCTTTCCCACTTACTACAAGGTACCATGCTGGGTGCTTTATGCATGTTGGTTCTCGTCCTTACCATCATCTGCAATGTAGGTATTGATATTTCTGTTGAAGAAACAGCTTCAGAGATTTAAATGACGTTCTCAAAGTCACCTGGCTAATAAGGGGTTTCAAACTGAGTCTGGCGAGCTTTAAATCCAGCTCTGTTCCCACTGTCTTGAACTTTCCCATTTATTTTTTTCCTTCCTTTTCCCACTGTTGTCAGTGAAAATCAGTCTCTCCCAATCTTGTGCCTGTGGCTTCTCTGCTTTCATTCTCTGTGGGTTCCATTTCACCCCATCCATGATCACCAGATTAACCTCCTGTAAATGCCAGCATCTACTGTCTGCGTGGGACACATTTAACAATCCTCTGTTACCTTCTGAAGGCATCTGGCATTTAAGGTCTCCTTCTCCAGCTTCATTTCTTATATTCCAGCCAAAGAGCTGTTATCATTTTCCTTCAACATACTGTATATGTCTTTGTGATTTTTTTAAAAAAAACACATTTTCTGCTGCTGCTCAGATTGTCTCATTGGTGACATAAAAATTCTCCTGACTGGGTAAGCCTCCTGCTGCTGTTATTATTTTGACAAACACAGCTATTTGTCAAGGTCTTTGTACAGATTCATTATTTGGGTGATACAAGTTAAGTGTATGTCATAGAGCTGTTATCGGAGACTTCTTTTCAAACTTGGCATCTCAGTGCCCTTGAGTTTAGCAATTATTTGCATCCTGCGTTTTATCCTCTGGCATTTCCTATTCCTTTCTGAGGCGTTGATATCTATTGTGGAAATCTACATGGTGGTGTAGAGCTCAATGACATCCATTGCAACATTACTGATAGCAGCGAAAAGCTGAAAATGATAAATATCATATTTAAGAAAATAGGTGAGCATATTATGAACATTATGAAGCCATTGAAATAGTCTTTGAAAGGAATTTCGAGCACATGGGGAATAGCTTTTGATATGTTAACAACGACAAAAGAATCAAAATAAGTAAGTAACAATTGCAACAATCAGCAAAAAGCAGGATATTAATTACCTACTCATTAAGACCTCAAATATATAATATAAAATATGGGGATAGTCTCTTGATTAAGGCTATGAATATTTTTTTCTTTGCTTTGTTCTAATTTTCTATACTTTGCAAGTTTTCTGCTATGAAGGCATAAATTTTATCATCAGGAAAAATAATGTAATTATTTGCAACAAATGGACGCAGAAATAATTCCCTGTGTTTGGGGGTCCCCAAGATCACTCCCAGATTCGATGATTTGCGAGGAAGACTTATAGGACACAGCATGTAGTTGTACTGGTGACTGTCATTTATTACAGCAAAAAATACATTACATAAAAGGATTGATTAGAGCAAATCCAGAGGAAACTAGGAGCAAGCTTTCAAGAGTCCTCCCCCAGTGGAGTTGCACAGGCTTCACTTAATTCCTCAAGCAATTAGCTGTGACAACACATGTGAAATGTCATCGACCAGGGAAGCTCATTAGAGTTTCAGTACCCAAGGTTTTTATTGGGGGTTGGCCATATACACAGCCTTTGCCTAGCATGTACCAAAAATCCAGCCTCCCAGCAGGAAAGGAGATCCTAGTCACTTTGTTTGTCCGAACAATTGAGGCACATGAATCACTCTTATCAGGGAATGGCGGAAACCCTCCCAGAATCCAAGTTCCCAGATGCTAGTCAGCGGCCGCTTTGAGCAGGCCCTTCCAATGCTAGCAGTCTCAGGCCTGCTGAATTAACTCTTTTCTGCACCCTCCTTGCCCCGAACACTTCACATGTCCAGATTTTCTCAGGGAATAAGCACCAGGATTCTTACTACTTCTTACCTGACCTTTCATAACAAACACTTAATTTATTCCACTATGGCCTTTTCAAAGTCCAGTAAACGAGGCTGATGATGTTATGTCTGAAGCATGGGATTTGAGGGAAATGTCTATGGCAACACAAGTACCTGGTGCTTCCCACCCACGCCTTTCTCAGGGCCAGAGAGGTCCCCTCTGTGGGGCCTACGTGAGGCTGGAGTGGAGCCAGGGAGCATAATTAGCTCTCTAGTGCCAGCTTTTGGCTTCTGGTTCCTGGCTTTGTGTGGTTTTCCTTTAGCTCTAACTGCTTAGAAATCAATTAGCCAGCAGTCATTAGAACACAAGCAGCAACATGGAACTCATTGTCCCAGGGACATGATTCCTGCGCGCCCGGGGCTCTTGAGTGCAGTTTGGCTTCCCTTCTGCAAACAGTGTGTGTCAACATCCCTCTCCTGTGGGACATAGTCTAGAGGCAGTGACTTCATCATGCCTGTCCCCTGCCTTCCTGGGAGACATCAAGATGTGGGCTCACAAGCTCATGTTCTAGTCCCACCTCTGTTCTGGTCGATGACATCACTTCCTCATGTGGTCTCTGATAGCACAGAACTGGAAGGTGATGCAAAGAAGTTGCTCGCCCCCTGTCCCCTGTCACCCACTGTTCATCCGCCCCACTGTCTCCCAGCTCCTGCCTTGACACCCATGTAACCTAGCTAAGCAGGTTCAGTTTAACAGTGAAGTTCATATTCTTCACACTCCCTCCCTCCAGCCCTTCCCCTGGTTTGTATTCAATGGAATCTGAGACCCATTTGGCATAAAACCAACAAAACTTTTACCATGATGGAGGCAAGGCCCTGTCTTTTACTTGCTTTTACTGAGCAGAGAAAGCATTTCTGCTTATACTTGCTTGCTGTGGCAACCTTTATCCTTGATGAGTGCTCATTGTTATGTTTAAATACAGCAGTCAGTGAAATAAATAAATGTATTATTTTATGCAGGTGTTTACTTTTGTTTTTTATTTTCACCTCCCCACTCTCTTCAGTAATTTATATTGATGAAGATGAGAATGAAATACTTGAATTATCATCAAATAAAACATTCTTGGTCATGCTAAAGATTCCAGAGGAGTGCGTTACTGAAGAGGAGTTGCCTCACCTGCTCACTAAAAGGGTAATTATATCTAAAGCATTGTTTACTGAGTTCTTAACATTAGAATATGAGCTTTGCTAGGATAATTGGCATAGAGCTATAGAGTAAGTGGCTTCAATCTTGGATTCTTTATGTGGATTTTAGCAGAAAATAGTGCTCGTAAATGTATTTTCCAGAGTGCAAAGCCAGAGGAAAGAGCCCTGGGTTCTTGCTATGTATATCCTAGAGGACAGTGTTCTGTTTACTCACTCTCGCCTTGTAGTTGATTCGACCTACAGTATTCACTGTGAGGGTGTCTATGCTGTGGCAGACAACAGGCCAAGAGTCAGCGCTGCATGCTCTGTTCCCTCAGTGCTCTCACGGTCCAAGAAGAGGCAGTAATTACAAACATAGTTATAAAACAATGTGATATGTCCTGTTACTGAGATATGTACAGGGTGTCTCACAACTGCAAAGGATGGCCATCTAAGCTACCTGACGTGGGGGTGGAGGCAATACTCAGGACGAATTCTGAAAAGAGTTTTCTGGGTAAAAGAGCATGTGACATCCGCGGACCTGCACAGTAGAATGCAGTGGCCTTCTGCATGCTGTGTGGTTTTTCCACTCTTTGGTTAGGATCGAAAGATTTTAATCAGCAGATTGACATGGTCAGAGATTTTCATTTTAGCCTTTCTGGGTGATGGTGGAAAAAGACTGGAGGAAGAGATCGGTTAGAAGGCCCAGGTGAGAAATGATGGGCCAGGGCAGTGTGAGGGCTCAGATGAAGGGCTCGAGTGAGATTTAAGAGGTTTTCTCCCTCAGCATGACTCAGTGACTGGTTGGGTGGTGGTGAGGGAGAGCCTGTGTCCAGGCTTCCGGTTGAGCGACTGGGCAGATGGAGGGCAGCATCATTCGTGGAGTGGGAAATGCAGGAAAATGAGCCCCCGTGCAGCAAGGGAGCTCTGCAGCCAGACCGTGAGGGTTGCTGGGGCAGTCCTGGTCGTCCTCTCAAAGGCAGGATGGTTCACAGCCAGACCCGAGAGGTTTTTGGATAACAAGATCTGAATAAGACCAGCCTGCCATCCACCAGACTTCTCTGGCATTCCTCGGTTGAACGAAGTGAGCCCTCTTCATCTCACATCCATTTGATTTCTACGAAAGCTCCCGAAGGAGCCAATTCCATCCTGGTCCTGTCAGAGTCAGTTTCTGAGTGTCCAGATGCACGAGATTTGATTGCTCCTTTTATCCCAGGAGTTGGTATCCTGTGATGATTACTCCAGCCTTCTCTTTCTCCTCCTCTTCCTTGTTTATACCTTATCTGTAGTTCCTTTTCCTCCTTTCCTTTCACCTACTTCCCAGAGCAAGTTGCTGAGTGAGACGCTTCTTGCTATTTTCCTCTTGGTTGCTTTTTTAATGGAGAGGTTTTGCATTTGCTGAGCAAAAATGAAATGAGTCAGCATCACCTGTGCCCTGTTACAGACTGGACTCTCTCTGTCAAAGGGAAACGGATGTTAATTTTTCACCCTGGGACCGTATCTCTTGCATAGAGCTAGACATGAGCAAATTCTCCAGGTATTTTTAGCTCTTCACTGTGTAGTGGCAAAGGAACAGGGCCTGGCAGTGATACCTGGGGCAAGCACACAAATCAGATCTCTTTGAGCCAGTTCCCTCTCTGATAAGTGGAAATTGCAATACTTTTTCAATATACCTCACAGGCGCAAATAAGATTGCATATAAAGAAATCTGAAAAACTGTTTTTTAGAGTCGTCTCTTTTACAAATGATAAAAGTAAGACACAGAGAGGTGAAAGACTGCTGCCCTTCATTCTTCAACCAAATATGCTCAAGAACGAAAATTAGCAACTTAATTTACTGTCTTATTGTCAGGTTAATAATCCCTTTTCTCTATTAGGTCAAGTTCCAGAAGTTTCTGGATATAGAAGGTGAATGGGAGCGTGTATTTGTATAGGAAAAACTGCTTTTCTCTATATTCACACTCAATGCACAACACTTCTGTGACCAAATGTGTGGGATTTTTTTCCGACACCAGCCAATTCTCTGACACCAGCTGGGTGTCCTACAATTCAGTTCATTTCTGACACTGTCTACTTGGAGTCAGTGCGGACCCCACAGATCAAGGGCTCAGCCCCACAAGACTGCTCTTGCTTCAGATACCAATCACAAGTCCACATTGTCACCTGTGCTTCTGATTAACCAGCTACTAACTGGAGGTTTCTACAACAGCCTCCTTGGGTTTGATTATTCGCTAGAATGGCTCACAGAACTCGGGTAAGCACTTACATTATAGTTTTATTATAAAGGACATCACAAAGGACACAGATGAGCAACCAAATGAAAAGGCACAAGGCAGGCATGTCAGTGGGGCTTGGAGCGTCCACGCCCTCTCTAGGTGCACCACCGTCCCAGCACGGAGATGTGTTCAGCAGACCGGAAGCTCAGCAGACTCTGTCTTTTAGGGATTTTTGTGGAGGCTTCATCGCATAGGCATGATGAATTATTAACTCATTGTCTGGCTTCTCCGCTCCCTGGAGAATGGGGTTGGGCTTGAAAGTTCCAAGCTTCTACTCATGGTTTGGTCTTTCTGTGACCAGCCCCATCCAGGAACCTACCTCATTAGAACAAAAGACACTCCTGTCATTCCAAGGGATTTAGGAGCAGCTCTGTGTCAGGAGAGCTGAGGTCAAAGACCAAGTATTAGCATAAAAGATACACCCGGCACTCCTATCACTCAGGAAATAACAAGAGTTTTAGGAGTTCTGTGCCAGGAACTGGGGGCAGAGGCTAAATAGTACATATAGTTTTATTATATCACAGTATAGGAACCTTACGCCCTTTCCCTCGCTTTTCTAAACAGTTTTCCTTCCCCTGTCATATCTCACGGCCAGAGTTTTCTTCTCTGAGGCTATTACTCTGCTTAAGCCAGCCTGTAAAATTGCGTGGTGTGCTACTGCACCCTGAGCATGGTTTAGGAGTTAACAGTAGCACCTCTCTTATTCTGGAAGCTGGTTTCTAATTAGCTTACTGGGCTCACTGGGCTCCTTGCTCAGTTTGCACCAAGCATTGTAGGGACAGTGTGGGAGACACCAGAGCAGGGGGTGAGGACTCCCCTACTTTACTTCCTTGGGCCCAAAGTGGACAGTGTGACTTACAGCTCCCAAAAGGCAAATATGTCCTAGATACAGCAGGGGGTCAGGCCACCAAAAAGAATCTTAAGAGTGAACACTAAAAGTGATCTCATCTATCACTCCATATCTTAACTTAAAATTGTAACTTAAAAAAATTTTACTGGGAGCCTATTATGTGCAAAACTCAGTGCTAGGCCCTAAAGGTTAATAAAGGAGAAAAGGGAGGGAGGGAACAGAGAAGACTGGAAGGAAGAGTAGACATCATCCCTGCCATAGGAAGCTCAATCCGAAAGGAAGAGAGAGACATTATTGTTATTTATTATTATTACTTTTTTTTAGTGCTTAAAAAAACTCCCCTCTATAGCATCCTCATTCTCCTCCCTATCATTCTGAGCAGCCCCGTAAAAGCTGTTTTTCTAGTTGCTGAGTTTTCAAAATGGCTATCAGCCTGCGGTGGGGAACCTGCAGCCTCGGAGCCACACGGGGCCTTCTAGATCCTTGAGTGCAGCCTTCTGACTGATCCAAAGTGTATAGAACAAATACTTTTAATAAAGGGATTTGTTCTGTGAAGTCTGGATTCAATCGAGGGGCTGCCTTTGAGGATCTGGTGGGTAGCATGGTAAAATGGAGATAAGCTTAGTTGTAGTGTCTGTAATATCTAGGGTGGAATTTTGGCTTCATCATTTACTAGCAGGGTGACCTTGGTTTCTTTTTTTTTTTCCACATGAAAAGGACATAATTTATTCTTGACAAAAAGTATCCAGAAGGAATGATGCTTCTTTTAAATAGCCAAAAAATTTATTTATTTATTTTTATTATTTTCATTTTTTATGTGACTTTGGTTTCTTAACTTCTTGGAATGGAGTACTGTTTTTGTTATTAGTAAAAAGGAGAGATATATTAATGCCTGTTTTGTTGGGTTCACACAAAGATTACAACAATTACTACAAGATTAGAGGAGCGCAAATAGCAGGTGCTCTAATCGTTTCCACTCTGCCTTTGAGGTTGCGTTGCACCTGCTGAACTAAGTGGGAGCATGTTGCGGAAGGGCAGCCTCCTTGAGATGCCATTTGGAGTTGGGTGGGAGATGAGGTGAGCTCCCCATAGGGCATTGCTGTTTTTTGTATGTTCCTCTGTTTGTTATTGGGTAAAGTAATGGGGCACTAATGAAGCCATAATGGCTGTAGCTGGGCATGCCTGGCTCAGCACAAGGGCACTGTTGGATGCTGGTGTGATTTCCAGAACAGTGTCAGGGCCAAGGCTTCAGGCCAGGCAGCGGTGAGTCTGGCAGTGCTCTCAGATGCCCGGCCCTGGCTTACTCCAGCCCCAGATCTGGGTCCTTGCTGGGGAGTATAACCAGATCCCAGGGCAGTCCTCTTCTTTTGTGCTAGAATCAATCTCCGAGAGAACAAGGCATTTAACCTTCAAATGTAAATTTAAAAGAAATACAATGTAAATGCATTCAGCCACATGTTCTTGAGTACTCATACTAGGTTAGGATTCCTGTCTCTGAAACATGACTAATCAAAGCCTGTAACACAATACCAGCAAGCTAGAATTCAGAATATAAAATCAACCAGGGAAGATAGTTAAGAAAAAGATAACCCAAGAGAAAGAAGGGAAACTAATGGACAATTCAGAGTTGAGAAGTCCCAAACAGTTAATAAACACACCAACAGATGCTTTCATTGGTAGGCAAGGCAGTACAAATTAAAACAGTCTGAAACACTATTTCATAACCCTCAGATTGGCAAAAATTTAAGTCTGATAATCCTAAATGTTGGCAAGGATTTGGGAAATGGAATACATATCCATTGCTGGGAGAGAAAAAGGGAGAACAACTTTGTTAAGTTGGAAATGCACCTTCTCTTGGGCCCAGCACTTCCATTTCTGTGTATACCCAAGGGAAACTCTTACCTGTACAAGAAGAGATGCACAGAGACAGTCAAAGATGATCATTACGCATGGGTAAAAGGGGAAAACTGGAAACAGCGCACATGCTCCTCAGTAGGAGAGGGGTAAGTCTGTACAATCATTTAATGGAGTCTATGCAGGAGAGCGATGGATGCCCTTTATCCAGATGTACTTTAGGAGTAAATCTCAAATGTGATTTTGAGTGAAAAAAAAGCAAGGCTTAGAAGATTATGGGGAATATGGTAACTTTTATTTGAATAAAAATGCAAATTAAATTATATATTATGACTACATAAGAAAGTAGTAATTTATAAAATTATGCAAGGAAAAGATGCGTGCCAGCTTCAGGGTGATGGTTAGCATGAGGGAACAAGGGAGGAAAAACTGAACGGTGTGTGTAGGAATCACTTTAGCTTTACTCTGTTTCTTAAAAAGGGCTAAGCTCATTGTAGCAAAATGTGAAGGCATGAAACAGAGGCAGTGGGAACACAGGTGTCATTTTTTGTGATGTTTGCGGTAGTTTATGCATAAAATAAAACCTCCATCCATATCTTTGCAATTCCCCACTTTGTCCCTTTGTCCAGGGGAAGTGCTAGACCTGCGGCTCAGCATGGCTGTGTGTCCTTGCAAGGAGGCTCTGGAGAGGGAAGAGAGGAGCCTTTGGCCCGTGGTGGCTCAGGGGCTGGGTGGTCTGTGGTGCTGTCCCCCCACCGCCACTTCGTGGTCTTTTCGTGTGGGCTCCAGCCGCCAACCACTCGCACCCCTAAGGCCACAAGGTGTCAGTGTGACTTACACGAGAAGTTGAAAATTCCCAGCCAAGTCACTTGGTCCTCATAAATGCAGGTCTTTTGAGTTAGTGTTAACTTGAGTTTTGGCTTATAGTAGGCTCAAGCCTTCCTCTTTCTTGGCCCAGAGCCTCTAGAGAAGTTAATTTCTAGCTAGAGTGGAATCCCCTTTGCCTAGAAGCTTTGCTTTGTCAGGCGATGTGCACTATGATCTGTCGGTAATGTGTGTGGTTGTCTGTTTGTTTCAGCTCACAGATGTGTACAGTACATCGCCGGCTCTGAGTCGTTATTTTACTTCAGTTGAAATGGTGGACTTCGGGTAAGAGAGTGGAGCGTTACGTTTTGATCTTCTTCTCTGGAAAGAGACCCTCCCCACCCCACCCCATCACCATTTACCTGGGAGGTTTCCCTGAGCCTCAGAGCGTGAAGGGAACCAATCATAGAGTCAGGAGTGTCGGCACTGGGACAGAGGGTCTTTGAAGACCAACTGGCTCAACTCCCTTATTTTAGAAATGAGAAAATGGAGCCCAGATTAATTGTATGATTCAACCAAGGTCACACAGTAGAGGGGAAAAGCCAGTTCCTGGTGAACCATGTTTAACCATGGATGCTCAAGTAAGCTAAGGGTAGAAATGGAAACAGATCTCAGATAATGCTATGATAAAAATGATATAATCTATGTCCTGGCTTTTGCTTTTGAGGAGCACAAATAATCCAGGACTACACTCTCCTTGCTTAACATTAAAAACATAAAGATATGTACAACAGGAAAAGTCTGCCTTCAGGCTCCTCTCTTCTCCACTGCCACCACCCATAACTAATTCCGTGCCCTGCCACAAAATTAACAGCTATCAATAGTTTGGTGTGATTTCTTCTATATACATGTGTAATATATACACACACATATGTATTTTTTTCTTTTTTAAATTTCTCCCTGATCTTTAATATTCTTGGGCTGTAGACATCAGGGTGTCTGTAGAGGAGTCAGTTTATTATCCTTTTATATCATTAGGACTATTGGAGGTGGTTTAAGTAAGATTTACACCAAAGCTTTATTATCTACTGTTCCTAAGATGTCTGAGGAATGTGACCATGAAAAGCAATATCGTATCGAGAGTCCCCTCTCAAACCATAACATTAGCAGATCTGGGAGGGGAAGTGTGTAAAGCAGGTGGTAGCACCACAGGGCAGACACAAGGTCTGCAGACATTTAAGTGGCCGGCCACCATCATCTTCCTTCTTTACAGATCCCCTGTGTCCATGTTACCTGACGGTGACATCTTCAACATTGCTTATTTTAATCATCAACAATGGGTGCTAAAATGCCGGTAGAAAAGGGAGATATGCATGATCAGACCCAACACGCTTTCCTGCTTGCCCTTGCTTCAACTTGCAATTCAAAGACTGAGGCAGAGTTGAGAGAGGAAGGCCCCTCAGAGCCTTTGGAGCCTTTCCAAAATCCAGCCCTATGTTATGGGTCCAGAGGAGCTGGGATTATATAACAGGGGTGGGGGGAGATATTGGGGAAAACCCATCAGAAAACTGAGTAAAACATGGCTAGAAATCTGGCCAACACTTAACGTTAGAGAATCTGTTTTTAAAAGTTATTTGATGGGGGGCAAGGGCAACATACGTAACCTAAACATCTGTACCCCCATAATATGCTGAAATAAAAAAAAAAGAATCTTTAAGAGATTGAAAAAAAAAGTTATTTGAAAGAAAAACCCAGGAACTTTAATATTTTGGATAAAGAAATTCTCTCTGGAAAATATTTTTGTTTTGTTTGAAGAAGTCCAGGCAGAGTTTCTGAAACGTTCAATAGAGAGACAAAAGCCATTGCTTCCAAAAGGATGCCGCACACGGGCAGGAGACAGTCAATCCCCTGGCATGTGCGTTTGTGTCTGCAGGGGGATCCTGACCTCAGTTTTGGAACAGGAGCCTGGAACGACGCCCTCTGGGTTATCTGCCCGTAGACCCACTCCGGGGGTGGGCAGCTGGAGCAAGGGCCATGGGATTCGCTGCTTCCCTGTGAATGGACTAGCCGGGCCTCGGTGGGCTGGATCTTCTCGTTCAGCTTCTGACCCAGTCTTCTGAAAGCAGCCTCTGGCCCTTTTCCTTAGCCAGCCCCAGTCCTTGCCCATGGGAATGCAGGGTGGCTGCCTGTCTAGGTGTTGACCCTCATTAGCCGTAATTAGAGGGCAGAGCTCAGAGAGCAAGTAATGACACCTGCAAACTAGGGTCGCTCCATTGGAGTTTGAAAGCGCATTTCCAGCCTGCCTGTAGTGGCAGCCCTGAAGCCGTGAGTTTCTCCAGAGTCCTGACTGTATTATTCATGTGATCCACAGGGTTTGTCACATTCCTTGGTTGTAGTAGAGTTTATAAACTGAATCGTCAGCCACTTTGTAAGATGCAAGAGTATTGGCTTATGTGACCTGTGGCCACAAGAGGGTGCTCTGCCTACCCTTTGCAGGACCTAAGTCATTTATCTGTGAAACTTCTCTAGGGTGATAGTGTCAGATACCATCTCCTGTTAATTATTTTATCGCTGGTTCTTAATCTTAATTGATTTCCTAAGTTGCAGTGTAATTCTGTTTCTTGTTTGAGTTGCCTTTTAGTGGTGGTTAATCTTGGTTAATCTTGAACTAAAGTAATAGAATAACTGTGAAAAATCTAAGTGTTGAAATAACATTTAAGGAGCAGCATAAGCTATTAATTAACTGAGGATAGCCCTATGATTATTTTTATTTTGGAAATGGGAAAAATATATCCTACAAAGATAAAAACTTATTTTTCTTAGATCCCATTACTGAGAGTGAAAAGCTTGGTCCTCCTGCCTTAGGGGCCTCTGGAACAGGAGTTGAGATGGAAAAGTTTCTCACTTGGTGGACAAACCAGAGAATTATGATTCCTTGCAGGACACAGGGCAGTCTCTGTGAGAGTTCAGAAGTTCTGGACCCAGGCAATGGCAGGGAGCTTTGGGCCCTGCCTAAAACATTTTTATAGCTTGAATAAAGAGCTGGTTAAACTGAATAGCTCTGGCATGCATTCGCGGAGGCAGCGCTGAGAACATGGAGAAGGGAATGTATGAAGAGAAAAGGGCAGGCTTCCTGGGCTTGCCTTAGGGGAAAAAGGCTGAGGTTGGGACAGACAACCTGTCAACCCTGGCATCTTCCTTGACCACAGCTGGGTTGCGCCTCTCCCTTTGACGTCCTCTCCCAGTGGACTCTGAGGGGGTGGGCACTAGATGGAAGGAGGAAGTCAGGATCACCTCAACTTCTTGTGATGGACCCATGCAGTAGGATTCTCCTAGGACAGCACATTCTTCTATGACAGAACACCCTTTGCTACTTTGTACTGGAAGAACGTGCAGCACTGAAAAAATGTTGTTGCTAAAATTGATTTCCTAAGTTGCAGTGTGATTCTGTTTCTTGTTTGATTTGCCTTCTAGTGGTGAAAATAGCACAGTGACCTACCACCTGCAGTTTGGGGTTCCATCAGATAATGAAAATTTTATGAAGTATATGATGAGTGAGGAGTTGGTGCTGGGCATTTTGCTACAAGATTTCCACGATCAGAACATACCTGGTTGTGAGAGTCTGGGGCTTGATCCAGCATCCCTCTTGCTGTATGGTAAGTAGAGCAAGTAAAGAAGTCAGAGTTGTGATGATAAATGAGTGAACCAGATTGGGGACAGATGGTCTGGTTTAGTTTGACAACCTCGGTGACATGGTATGATGTCAAATCATTCTTACTGACTCGTCCACTCAGCCCACGTTGTTTCTGTGCGGGGATGTTCTGTGCTCTGTGGAGTTTCCTAGTCCCTACCCTCCATAAAAGGACATTGTAGTTAGAAAAAATCATCATGGAAAATACAATTGAACTATAAAGATGAAGGGTAAATGTTTCCTTGTTGTAGTTCATCCACCTTCTATGCCCCCGTGTTCTCTTTTGCAACATCATTAGCAACCTTTATGTGGTTCCACAGGAGAAGTAAGTATTGCGGCATTTGAAATAAAGGTTGTTGAAAGATTATCTCCTTATGGGGAACCGTTTTATTTTTCTGTTGAAGGCCACTGAATTCATTAAGAAATTAATGGAGGGGCATAATAAAGCAAATCGATTTGTTTCTCTAGAAAATTAAAACAAATTTACTCATTTACTTTTAAAACTGGAAACAGAACAAGGAAATTGACATGTTATTTAATGAACATGGCCAACACTCTACTTGTCAGATTCTGAGAACTTTTTTTTTTTTTTGAGATAGGGTCTCACTCTGTTGCCCAGGCTGGAATGCAGTGGTGTCATTGTAGCTCACTGCAACCTTCCCGGGCTCAAATGGTCCTTCTGCCTCAGCCTCCCGAGCAGCTGGGACTACAGGCATGCACCACCATGCCTGGATAATTTTTTTATTTTTTGTAGAGACAGAGTCTTGAACTCCTGGCCTCATGCAGTCCTCCCACCTCACCCTCCCAAAGTGCTAGGATGACAGGCATGAGCCACTGTGCTGGCCTCAGACTCTGAGAATTTTTAGCACTGTGTAAAACCTGACAAAGAGGAAGATTGGAAGGCAAAATGGCTCCACACTTTGGAAATGTCCTTCTATTGTTTCTAGACCAGAGCATTTGCCTCTGCTTGTGATCTCTTCTCATTTCTCACTTCTGATAAGTCACTTGGAGGCATGTTGGCTCTTGTTTAGCCTAGGATGCCAACTATCTTGGGTGTTTTATTCTGTCATCCACGGTCCAAGAAAAACACTTTCCATGCATTAGTAGGTACTCAGTAAATATTACTTAAGTGAAGGAAGAAGGGAAATTAGAAGATGTGGTTAGCTGCAGGTGCAGTGGGAACAGTGGGAGCAGTCTAGAACCAAAAGAGTGGGATGGAGGATTGCAAAGCACACGCTTTGCTACCTGGTTCGAGAAGAAGTGTTTATTATGACATTTCTTGATGATGGGAGAGAAAGTAGAGTAATCTCAGCCTAAGAAGACACAGAGCTATGTGCAGCAGTCTTTAACGCTTTCTTTTCCCAAATGAATAAAAGGAATGACATTCAGAAACATAAATTTTAGCTCACTAGAAAAGTCTCATAAATGAATAATTTTCTCACAGAGTATCCTGAATAAATAAAGTGTGTCTGTGGGCCAGGCAGACAGCATATGTGTGTGGGGTGAAGAGATAATGCCCCTGTTGCAGGAATTTTAAAAAGAAAGGGAACCCCCCCAAGCCTTCAGCCACCATCTGTGTAACGAGGCGTGCGATGCCGGTTGGGGCCACTGCTGCGGCGTGACTGGTCTTGAATTTCTGGGGCCCCTCTGTGAATTGCGGTGCTAGGTCCTTCCAAGTGGAGGCAAGAGAGGTGGGAGGAGGGTGAGAAAAGGTTTGCGAGGGCATGAGACTGAGATGTCCATACAGAGCAGGATAGAGGACATCACTCGTGAGGCCCAAGGAGCTCTGAGAAGACCCCGAGCTCCGCCAAAGAGTCCCAGTGCCACTTCCCCAGGGCCAGGCACTGTGTTGGGCACTGGGGATACAGCCTGGAGTTGCACAGTCCCTGCTCTTCCGGAGACTGTCCTCTTTCTCTCAGACATTTCTTCTGCAGGGGCTTTCTGTGACCCATGTCCTACTTTCCACAGCACGAATGTGCAGTATTTGAGCCATTTGATATTTTTAGGAACGTGAGTTTCAGCCCCCTCTCAAATGGAAGGGTAGACAGCGACCAGTAGGGAGGCGAGGAAGGAAGAGAGACGCGTACGTAGCAGACAAGCAGAGGGAGGGATGAGCCCAGCGCCAGCTCTCAAACAGGGGAAGACATGTGTCAGGAGAGGCCAAGTGAGGCCGAGTGGGTTCTTAGGCCACTTTCCACATACACATCCGTGTGGGCTTGGCGGGCTTAACCTCCCATCTCCGCAATTACTGGGCAGCTAGTTTCTCACAGTGATAATGTTCTTAGCTTTCTAAGAGCAAAGATTCTTAAGATGACAACATATGTTTGGTTCGTATGTTCCTTAGAGATTTGAAGACAGCTGTGTCCCTTCTCCCCAGAAAATAAAATGCATATACCCCTCCTCACTACGTAAAACTGTACAGTTTCAGAGATTCCAAGGATTCCCTTGATACCAGCCTGCAGCCCACTGGGGGTTCATCTGTGTGTACTTTAGAGGCGGAACCTTAATTTAGATTGTAATTTGGATTTCTGAGGGGTTTTGTGTGTGTACACTTCTCATTCTCTAATTTGGAAATATGGTAATTATTTTGACCTGGCTGCAGACATATTTTAATTCACTATAAAAATAAAAACTTTCCTTAATATGTAATTATAAAGGAATTTTGAAAACTCCTCACTCTTCACCCTTCCCTGTTTTTGATCGTTTTCAGCTTTATGGGTGGGTGGGGCCCAAGTAAGATGGGGAAGTCTGTTTCACTAATGTCAAAGAATAAGTCAGAAGCACAAGTTATTTTGGACACAGATTGGTTACTTGGTACTCTTTCCTCACACGGGAAGGAGTCAGTCCTAGTAGACTGAGGAAAAAAAGACAAAAGCAGGATTTCTGTGAGAGAGAAGAGGAAACAGCTCCAGGCAGTGAGAATAGTGACTCTCGCTGGCACATTTTGGGGTAGGCTGATGAGCAGGGCTGGCATAGGGCAGCGTGGGTGTTCTGTCCTCGGAAAGCTCCTTGCTGTGTGAGGAGCGCTGTTTTCGTTGTTTATGGATTCTCCAGGAAAGTGGAGAGTTTAACTGTAGAGCACTAGTTCTCAACTCGGGAGCGATTTGCCCCCCAGGGGTATTGGCAATGTCTGGAGACATTTTTAGTTGTCAAAACGGAAAGTGTACGTGACATACTAGCATCTAGTGGGCATGAGCCAGGGACTCCTCTAAACACCCTACAATGTTCACAGCACGGTTCTCTGCAGCAAAGAATTCTCCAGCGCCAGATGCCAGTCATGCCAAGGCTGAGAACCGTGCTGGGGAGACGTGGGCTCTCGCTGCGCAGTGTCTGTGAGTGCGGGTCTTGCACGTGCTCCTCCACCAGGGGCCGGCTCTGCACCATTTCCTGCATCGGAATTTCTCATGGTGCACCATACAGGTTTTAAAAAACTAAAGCTTCAGAGGCATTTTTATGGTTAGATTGTGAAAAAGAACTGAATGTTAAAATGTTCTTAGTATCCAAAAGCTACATCAAAATTTTTATCATGAATATTTATCATGTTGTTCATTTGCAATAAGCAACAAATAATAAATGTTATTTGCCCTTTAAAAAGTATTCCAAGGTGTGTGTGTGTGTGTGTGTGTGTGTACTGAAGAGTAAACGTCCTCTGTTAGGAATTCACCAACATTCTAATTTTATCTAAGACTTATTCAAATGAAATCAAATAAAAACATAAATGTTTAAAATAATCATGATTTTAAAAATTAATGACTTCTGTTCACCTGTGTTTTCTTTGCAGAATGAAGTGGTGGAGGTCGGTCCGTGTCCGAAAGCAGTGCTCCACTGAGTTTTGGAGATGAAGAGAATTCTTTCTGTTTTACTGAAAAAATCCTGTGGATCAATATAGAAGAACTCGGCAATGACCAGAGGGGTGGAGACTGGGCCTTTCTCTCCCGATTCTGCGCAGTTACAAAGTCTGGCTCAATGTCCAGCGAAACAGCTCCCAAGAGCTGCCCTAGCTGGGTCCAGTCTTAACAGAGGTCAGTGGGCTCGCCACACCATGTGAGGTCACTGCTACTCTTGAAGCGGCAGCCACCGCCACCCACGCGTGGACACTTTCTCTTTAGGGTGGCGGTGGTGCACTGCCTCCTTCAGGCAGGGTCCGCTTAGCAAGTGCTGCTGGAGCAGGGAGAGGCAGGCAGCCCGTGAGGGAGATTACACCAGTCACTCACTGAAA
Source organism: Avahi laniger (assembly GCA_963575035.1). Lineage (NCBI taxonomy): Eukaryota > Metazoa > Chordata > Mammalia > Primates > Indriidae > Avahi > Avahi laniger. Next base: position 19,540 of record CAUYSK010040116.1, on the reverse strand, counting down.
TCCCCCTCCTCCCTCCCACCATTATATCGGCTCTACCTCTAAGCCAGGCTGTGAGGACAAGGAAAGCACTTTACAAGGCCTGAGCAGCATAGCTATGTGTCTACTTCCATGACCCGTATAAGACACCTGGGTATCTTAGCAAACCAGCCTTAGGCATATCAAACTAATGTTACTGTGATATAGATTTATGTGTGTGTATATATTTGTGTGTATGTCTATAGATACATAAAGAAGATGTATATTTCTTAATTATTTTGCATCTCCTTGTTCCTGTGATTCCTGAACACCTGTTTTGGAAACATGAGTCCCTTTGAGTTTTGAACATACTACTATCATTTTGATAGTCGCCCCATTTATATTTTTGTAAACGTCCATCAGAGATCATGAAGACTGTTTAACATCTGCTGTGGATATTACACATCCGCTCTTTACTGCCCAGTGTCCTTAGGTATTGACTGTGTATCTTATTGCAGATGATTGTGATACAGGAAGAACCACTCTCCTTTGGAAATAAACCGTTGGAAGCTTAATACAAGATCATTTCGGAGCTGGGAGGACTATTAACGACTGTAGGGTTGTCTCTGGATATAGAGTTGCCTGTCATGAAGGGACAGAATATTTGTTTTATTGGGAAAATTGCTTTGTTGAGAATTTACTGAGAGAAAGAGGTTTGTGGTTATACAATGAGAGACGCCTAGCCCCGATCTCTCGGTTAAATTAGCTGTGGGAGGAAGTCCACGTGAGGGCAGCTGTGTGAGGTGTGTGGCAGATTGTTTATCACAGGCTAGATTTGACTTGAGCTCTTTATGACCCAGGACTCTGAATAATGTGAATTTGCTTTCTTATTTAACTAGAAGATATATGCGCTGTAGCTTATTGTCTCATTTTAAGGATAGTTCCTTAAACTAGTGACACTAGTGGATTTCCCTTCTTCCTCTTTATTTTTTACATGTCAAATGTGAGCCTTAGTGCCTTAGAGCCTTTCTTATTTTTAGAGAATAATGGAGAATGATTTAAAAACATGTCCAATAAATTCTTTTTGCATCTGCACTGTTGCATTCACATTTTCCTTAAAGGTGTTGACTCTCCAGTGCTGTGCTTTAGGCTGGCATTTTCTTGCAGTAAATGGTGTTGGAAGTGATCTTTTCATTTCCCTGAGGCAGCTTCCTCTTCAGAGTGAATAAGACCTAGCTGGATTGGGCTGGGGAGGGCTGGGTTCTCCTCTCTGCTCTAGCTAGAGCAGGAAGAGGCCTTCCATGCCCTCCTCTTCCTCTGAGGACCCTGTCTGGGGCTGGAAGGAAGGGCCTGTTGAGTCTGGAAACAGGATTTAGTATCATTCTTCCTTTCTTCTTTAGAAAGCACCAAGATGCAAGTACTTTGTCTTGGGTTTTGACCACTTGCAAATCATAAAGGAGACTTTCCATAGGCTTGATATTTTGACCCAAATAGTGTGGAAAGGACTGACCTTTGTGACTGAAGCATTTTGAGATGTTTGAAAACAAATGGCTCTTGCTTTATTGTATGCTGTTCTGCTATAGGAGAGAAATGTATTGGTCATCACACATCTTAAATGATAGGCATAATGTCTTGTGCCTGTAAGGTTTTAACAAATATTTGTGAAACCACTGAAGGATTTGAGAAGAAAAACTGCACTTTTCTGGAAGCCACTTAGATGTAGATACGTTACTGAAAACTCAGCGTTTGTCCACGAGCCCAAATCAGGAGAACGAGAATAAGCGTTTTGGGGAGGAGGAAAGAGATTTACTTTGCCTGCAAAGGAGGAAAAATGACAGAACTTCTCATCTCGAAATCCAGATTTTTCCTGAATATAGGTAGAAATGCAAAGCTTTTAAAAGGAGAGCCCCTCATTTCTATTGTGGTTAACTATTCTAATTGTCCCATCTCTGCCAAAGACAAAGCCTATGAACTCCTCCAGGCACCCCCGGGGGGCTGGTACCAGCTGTGATAGGAGCAAAAGGCCTTCTCTCTGCTCCTCCCGACCACCGGCCTGAGGCAGGGATGCAGGTTTCAGTTCTCAGACAGTCGGGGAAGTGTCAAAGAGACAGAAAATATTTTTTTGCCATTTTGTTTTCAGGCCATTCCCTCTGATACGTATTCCCCACTCTCAATATTTTGCTTCCGTATCTATGGGAGGAGGGCGACTACTCTGTTACAGATAGAATGGAGATCAGTGGAACCCACTTCTGTCCCCCTACCAATAAAATTCTAGCCATGTGTCCAGTCCTTTTTTTCTTTTCAATTTAATTTATTTCCGTAGATTTTTAAAAGTGATGTGTTTTATGGGAACCTATATAGGTTACCAATGGAGAGGAAGACAGCAATAAGAAAAGAAGCTGCTAGTGTTATTAGGGAGTCAGGACCTGCCCAGATGAAACGGGAAACAGCAGGGAAAAAAATACCTACCTGTTAAAAACAAGGAAAGACAAACTGTAGGGGTATGTATGGGTGGTCAGAGGAAAGAGTGGTCAGTATAGTTTAATTGGAAAAGGCTTTGCGTAGGAAACAGGACTCTAACTGAACCCTGAAGCACTGGTGGGATTTGAATAAGCAGATTCACCTTTCTTTATGTTTGTGTTTGCTGGGGCTGAAATACAGTGGGGTGATCATAGCTCACTGTAGCCTTGAACGGCTGGGCTCAGGTGATCCTCCTGTCTCACCCTCCCCAGTAGCTGGGACTACAGACATGTGCCACCACAACGCCCAGCTAAGTTTTGTGTTTTTTGTAGAGATGAAGTCTCACTATGTTGCTCAGGCTGGTCTCAAACTCCAGGCCTCAAGCGATCCTCTTGCCTCAGCCTCCAAAAGTGCTAGAATTATAGATGTGAGCCACCACGCTCTGTCTCTCCTTTTTCTTTTAGATGTGAATTCTGGACATGAACTTCTGCCCTATTCGGAATCTGGTAAATGCTAAGAAAAATGGGAAAAATCTAACAAAGTCCTCCCTTCTCTCCCATGACTGTTTCATTGCTTTGAAATAAGTTAATTAACACTGTTGCTGCATTGTGGGCAGCTTTATCCACAGACATCCTTTAATGTTTCCTATATGATTAGAGATAATAGACTTAGCATAAAAAGGCAGCCCTCCACTTTACAGTTGGGAAACCAAGGCCTGGAGAGCTGAAAGAACTAGCCCCGAGCTCCATGATTTGTTGGGGGCAAAGTCCAGCCTCCTAGGCAACCACACGTGATGAGTGGCCTGGTAGCAGCCCCAGGTGCATGCTCACTTCAGGCTTGGTTGACATCTGGGAGTCCACGAGGAGCACAAGTGGTTGGGGGAAGGGATGAATTGAGAGGGAAGGCCACCAGACTGCAGAAGACTTTCTGTGATGATAATGACCACTCAATGCTTCACCAAGCACCTTGCAAAAGAACCCTCTGTAGGAAACCCATTGAACAGTTGGCAGAACCCAGGTGCACTTAGATCAAGTGGCTTTCTGAGCTTAAGAGGCTGTAGGCCTAGAAAAGAACAGAGTCAGAGCAATGTAAACAGAATCTCCTTTTCTATGCAAGCCATTGTAGAGTCCTAGAGACTCCTTTTTCTGTTCTGCCTATTACCTTCTGTCCCTGAGAATATCTGAAGCACTTCTCACCCAAGTTTGTACTAAAAACATGAACATTTGAACTCGTTGTCAACAGTAGATTTTCCCGCCCTATCTATGCCCTCTTCCTATTTTTCTCTTCTATTTTCAATAAGAATTTATTCACAGAATAAGGGATTATTTATAGATGCTGGTATGCACGTAAAACGGAAACCACAGAGTCTGCAGTTGCTGCATAAATTGTGCCTCTGAATTTTGACTATGTAGAGTTTTAAGACCAGCATGGTGGAGGGGGTTGTTCTGGTTATATCTGTGATTTGAGAGATGACTTTAGATGCTCAGCTTCAGTTTGTCTATCAAGAAGAGGGATTCTTTTTTTTTTTTGAGGCAGAATCTTGCTCTGTTGCCCGGGCTAGAGTGCCTTGGCGTCAGCCTAGCTCATAGCAACCTCAAACTCCTGGGCTCAAGCGATCCTTCTGCCTCAGCCTCCCAAGTAGCTGGGACTACAGGCATGCGCCACCATGCCCAGCTAATTTTATATATATATATATTTTTAGTTGTCCAAATCATTTCTTTCTTTTTTTTTTAGTATAGACGGGGTCTCGCTCTTGCTCAGGCTGGTCTCGAACTCCTGACCTTGAGCGATCCACCCGCCTCGGCTTCCCAGAGTGCTAGGATTACAGGGGTGAGCCACCACACCCGGCCAGAAGAGGGACTCTTATACCAATGGGTGGAACCCTAACCCCTTGAAATCATATGCAAATGTGTATGGGGTGTTTGTGTGTGTGTATGAGAATATACATTTTCTGCAAAGAAGGCACGTAGCTTTCATCAGAAATCCTGAAATCTGTGGAAAACAGGATCAGCATTATATACCGACATAATGGATTTTTTTGACATTAAAATGTATTTACTAGAAAATTTGAGACTTTTATACGTTAAATACATTAAAGTCATATCATAGAGTCTTTTTCCTCAACTTTTTGTTATTAATAATATTTTTGATTGACAAATCTATGTATACCTTATAGTAGTAGGTATTTTGAAGCACTCCCAAATCGCTCTCCTCAAAAATAATTCCATTTCATAATCCCTTTATTATAAGAACAACTTTCTTTGGTTAAGTATTTATGCTTAATATGTTCCTGATAAAAGGTATATACTGTTTGAGACAGGTAATGCTTTCACAGGATAAGGTTCAAACAAATATAACTTACTGAATTAGAAATATTTCAACCAACCAACTTCCACAATGGTCCAATATCCATGTGAAAAATCCCAGCATAACCCCATTGATTGGGTGTTTCTGCCTCACTAGAGGACTGCTGGGTGATCCTGGATCACCAGATGCATCAGCGTGTTTTTTTCCATACATCAAAAAAGATTTTTGTTTCTCTCTCCTCTTTGACATCATTTATTCAGAGTCTGTGATAGATGATTTGCATACATTAGATGTAATCCTTCTGTTTATGGGGTGAAAAAGCTGAGCCTCCAAGTAACAGGTTCAAAATCACAGAGGGAGGAAGAGATAGAACCAGAATTTGAATGACTGCTTATCTGTCTCTGGGGTCCACACTCTTTCCCCTAAGCCGTGTTACATCTTGTACAGTATTCACTGCTCCTTTTGAACCTGAGTGAATCCTGGCCAAGGATCAAAGTTCGGGTTCCATGGGAAAAAATTTTGCTAAAAGTAGGAACTTAGCAGAGGATAAGATACCAAGATGTGATTGGCTCTCTAACTGAAGGCCATTGACTGGCTGAAGTCTCAGTAAACCTGTGACACATGCACTCATGCTCAAGCAACTGGATTTATCTCCATTTGGCACTTAGCACATTTTAAATGGCAAAGTTATTTAGCTTTGGTTAACTTTGAAAACAAAACAGTAAACATAATGCATCTACTGTTTGTCTCAACAAAACTCTTACTATTTTAACATCCTTAAACTTAAGACAGTGGCTTAAGTTAAGTAAAACAGCAAGTCAAGAACACAGGTGTAAATATAGAAATAGAAGAATTTGTTAAACCGTCTTAGTCTCACTCATCCAATTTGTGGTTTAATATTTTTACACCATCATATTAGTACCTGCTCTTATGCCTCAATAACCAAACACATTTCTGTTGAGTTTGTCCCAAACTATGATCATTTAGGGCAGAGGGCTGCAAATTTTTTTTCCAGAAAGGGCCAATGTGTAAATATTTTTGGCTTTGTAGGGCCTATTGTTTATGTCACAACTACTTAACTCTCCCATGGTTGGGCAACCATAGATAGTATGTAAACAAATGAGTGTGGCTGTGTTCCAAAATAACTTTATTTACAAAAACAGGTGGTGGGCCAGATTTGGCCTGAGTGCCATAGTTTGCTGACCCCTAGTTTAGAAGACAGATATAATTCTAGGAACACCAAAGAAAAGGTGAGGAAAAGTAAATAACCAGGGCATACAGTAGAGTGTTCATTAAAGAAGGTGTGTGTGTGTTATTTTTCCCATGTGAACATTTTATTCATATTTTTTACACATTATTAAATACATACATTTACCATAGAGGGTCTTCTATGTAGTATATTAGAGGAGCACTGAATTGGAAGCCAGGAGAAAATCAGGCTCTCAATAAAGTTTTGCCACTAACTTTAATGTATCATTGGACAAATTATTCTCTCTGAGCCAAAAAAGGATAAAGGGATTGAAGAATCTCCCAGGATCTTTCTACTTTAACAATCTCTGATGCTATGATTGTCTTATTAAGATTTTCAGGGAGAAATACAAAGTTAAAAACAAAATCGTGTAAGTTAAAATTATATAAAAATCTGGCCGGGAACCTCCTGATTCAACTCACATAACCAATGAAGCCACGGAGGCCAACGAGTCAAAGGACACTATGTGGAGGATGTGGCCCAGACGCATGGAGTGAGAGCAATACCATTGCCTCCCATTGGACGTGTGGCTGAGCTGGAAGGTTGCTGTAATGAGTGAATCCCCGCCCCCTGGGTAGTATAATGGTATAATGAATAAAGCTTCCTTGTGACTTCAGAGAAAAATGATGGAGACACTTCTTTATAAGAAGATCCCTACAGAAGAGCAGAACCCTCTGTGGTGTGCACAGCTGTAGGAGAATCAGGGAGCCCCTCCACCCCAAATCATTTAGAACCAAAGACGGTCACTCTTTTCTCAAATAGTAGCATTCAGGATAACTGCTTGGTCTTTGGATGTTGGGTTTTGCACAGGATCTAAGAGGCCCTGTGGTCTGCAAACCATGCTCTGTGGGGAAAGGGTTGTTATGGGAGGTGAACTGGGGGATCTTTGCATCCCCTCACCTCACCCTCACCCCCAACTTTTATTTGCTGATGTTAAACAAATGCTCTTCTAACTGCTGCATTATAAATGGGAAAACTTGGTCTCAGGAGGGGCTGTTAGCAGACGTGGCTGTTTCAGAAAGTGAGAGGAGATGCTGGGAGGCATGAGAAGTTCATATACATCTTCTGGGGAATGTGGGTGCCTCGAGGTGGAAGGCACATGGAGAAGTGAATACTCGGTCTCAGTTCCTCCCGAGTACTCTCTGGGCCTCTCAGCCTTGCCAGAAATGTTCTCATAGTACTCCCCAGCGGAGTTTCCGGATGGCCTTCTCTGGAGGACCCCGTGATTGATGAGGGTGTAGCACAGCTCCTCTGTGTAGGTCTGGTCAGAGGTGCCCTGCTGATCAAAGGAGAGCCATGATCAAGTTTGGCCTCTTGTCATTCTCTTTACGTTTCAGTCCCAATGCAGGTGTGACCCTAGGTAAAGTTTGTCTTCTATGGCCACCTCCTACCCAGCTCTTGCCATTTTTTCTAAACGGCTGTCTCCACCCCAACCACTAGGCAAGATAGAGTCAAAGTGCCCATGTTGCCCCAAGTCCACAGCCTACCCAGGAGTGTCCTCTGCCTCATGTTCCAGAGCCACTCCGACCACCCATACAATTCCCAAAGTCTAAGGACAGCCCATTCTTATAAAACAGAACAATCTGATGACAGCTTAATGTGTTTGGGTTATGATATTTAACCACCCAGTCTAGAGATATTTGCATTATGAAATAGGGAAACAACTCAAGGGAAGGTTTCACTCATGATGGAATCTCAGGAGATAAAAAGCAAAGCAGCAAAGTGTAGGGAAAAGAGCGTGGATTTTAAGTGACACCTAGTTTTGAATCCTGGCTCTACCATCTTGTCTACTGCCTGGCTTTGGGGGACTGTCACTAAATCTCTTAGTTTTCTCATCTGTAAAATGGTGGGGGCGGGAGAATAATAGTATCAATCTGATGAGGTAGTTGTGACAATTACACAAGAGGATGCATGTAAACCACTCAGCATGTTGCCCATCATAAACAAAGTGGTCAGTACATGTCAGTTCCTTTCAATAATTGTACAGCAGAAGTAAGTGGCCGCTGCTTCTGCCACCAGGCCCTACATATGCCACCTGAGCTCATAAGCACTGGCATCCAAAGTCTTTCTTCCATGGAGGGGTCAGAAAGGGTCTGGGAGACCAACTTCTCCTGCCATCTGGGGGGCCTGAACTTCTATCATCGTCTCAGATAATGTCTTGAGCTGTTCTTATTACCTGGATGGGAGCAGATGATATTCCTTCGTCTGCAGAGAGAAAATACACTCAGTGAATTTCAGGTTATGGGGAGATTTGAGGGAAGGCAGGGGGAGACCGAAATATAAGCAACTAGAGAACTGGAGCACAGCTGGCATAGCCCTTATCTGGCTGTTCTGATCTCTAGCACATCCCTGGAGAGAGTCAACAAACAGCCAGAGCTGTGCTTAGTGTGAGAGGCGAGAGGAGGGATGCACATTCAGTGGGCCTTTGGATAGGAAATCACACTCTGTTCCTGTCTCCCTCTTCCCCTCCACCCTCCATCCTTCCTTATACAAAAGTCACTGCATATTTCCTCTGTACCAGGCATTAGGGAGACTAAGAAGAATCAGAAAACAGTCCCTGTCCTCAGGAGATTCAGAAGCTAGCAAAGGAGGCAGACGAGGGGTTGTGAGAGATCCGCAATGCAGAGAGGAGGCTGTCGTTTCTACCATGGGCGACAGCGGATGGTGGGAGTGTGGGGGCTGGCACTTAAGGAAAGCTTTGCAGAAGAGGAAACTCTTAGGCTGAACATTCCCGTTCCTTTATCTGCTGGCAGATACAAACACGAGCAGGCCAATTTTTCAAAAGCCAATTCACTTAAAACCAACTGGCTCTGGCCATTCAGCAAAGACAGAAGTGGACACACCTGCTACCCACTGTAGCTACGCACTGGAGGCCACTGTATGCTGCACGGATTGACATTCCTTCCATAGTGACATCCCAGATTCCCACATCTCCATAAACCCCTATGGGCATTAGGGCTTTGCTAACTATCATTGTAAGAAAAGCATCTGTGAGTTTTAACATCCGGTTTTATTTCTACCATGTGTTGCTCTGATGGAGATTGGGGTTCCCTGGGACCCACCATTCCCCAGGGTGACATGGCTGGGGTTGGCAGGTCTATATTATTCATTTACACACCTTACAGGGCTAGCTTTCAAGATTCAGCAAATGAACTGGGCTCTGAACTCAGAAAGGCAGAGTCAAAACTCCTCTGTTTTTCTTCTTCAAAAATGCAATGCCCTTTCCTCAGGCCTACACTTTTCTTATTTTTTTCTCTTGCTTGTGATACTATTCACCATCCTCTCCTTAAATTCTTCTCTCTCCTTAACTTCAACACTGTTCTGTCACCAAGGACCACTGCACCAGCCTCCTAAGTGGTTTTCTGGCATTGCTCTTGTCATTCTTTGCCACAATTTGTTCTCCACAGAGCAGCCGGGGAGATCTCTTTAATGCAAATCTGATCATACCTGCCCCCATGTAAAGCCCTTCAGTACCTCCTGTAGCTCTCAAGACGAAGATGCAAATCTTTAACTTGGCCACAAGACCCCTCCCCTCTCCTGTGCTCTCCTATGATGCCTTTTGCCACCACCTGTTGTGTTTCCACCACCTGTGTGTCCCCGGTTAGCTCCTCCAACCTCCAGACCTCAGGCACTGACTGAGGAATGTGGAGATGAATGAGCCAACCCCTGCTTCTGGGAGCTCACAATCTAGTAGGGAAAAACACGCAGTTGGACAGATTGTAGCAAAATGTGAGAGTATTATACTAGAAATATGCCCAAAGGGCTTTGGGAGCATAGAGAAGGGGTGGTTTGGAAATGTAAGTTTACCAAAAGTGAAAATGATAAAAAAGCGATGACTTACTTTCCTTTTGGGAATCTTGTCTCTCTTTAAAAATGTGTATTTTTTTCCTGTAAAAGAAGATAAGTTGGTGATTTTAACATTCAGAACCTCTCAAAGGAAACTATATAAACCTATAAACTTATTTTTAACTCTTTAATCTGTTAAAGTTATACGACTTTTATAATGCCTCCTTCAAGTATAAACAAATTAGATAAAAAAGAATAGAAAATGAAAGATGAGGCCAAGTAGAAATCCATTCCTTTGTGTTTCTTTCTGTCGCTCTTTCTTTCTCTCCTCCCCTCTCCCTTTTCTAAATCTGATAGAGAATTGATTGATTTATAGATAGGAAACTATGGTGATATTATAGGTTGCTTTTTTTGGAGAATTTTTTTTATGACAAAGTAGCAATTTCTTTTATATCATAAGAGTGAAGGAGCCAGGGTTATTTCTAATCCAATTCTAATCTATGATCTCCCAAATAACCAAACAAACTCCTCCCATCGAGCACACAGTATAAAAGACCCCCTGGAAAAATGCAGTATAAATATTAATATAATGGAAGCCCATTGTCATCTAAGGAAACAAGAACAACATCTGCTGTAAGGGAGATGACCATATGCCCTGGTTTGGTCAGTCTGGTTAATGTCATTATCAATTACTTAGTGACCATTAACTATTTTTAGCATCCTTTTCACTCTCATATTATATGATCACCCTGACTGTGAATTATCTCTGCAAGAGACAGAAATGTGTGCTTCTGTACATGGAGACTCTGGGATTTGCAATATAAAAAGGAGTCTTTCTCTATGTTAGTCACTAGTTTCATCCTTGCCTCTGAGGCTTTCCTGTTTGAGGAGAGGATACCACCCATGAGCTACTGTTCCTGTTTCTTACCAAACGTGAAGGGTTGCTTCCCTGATTGACTCTCAGGTGATTGTGTCTGGGCTAATGACAGGCTTTCGCTGTGGTCACAGACAGCAGGGAGTTCACAGGTAACGTACAGCAGATACCACATTGAAACCACACTTAGGGAAATAACACCTAAAAACAGATCTCCACTCACCATGGAAGGCAGAAACACCCTTCAGCGATTTGGCAATCCCAGCACCTAAAATACCCAAGAGAAATGACGCAAATCACAGAATGATTTCTGTAGCTTTTTTTTTTCCCAAGAGAGATTGATCTTAGGTGACTTGGACACATGATAGACTGCCTTTTTCCTTCTAGGATGAAGATGACACTATCAATTCCTAATCAGGGAAAAAACTTTCTGTTGCATTCCCAGCAAAGGGACAAATTTTCTCATCCTCAATTACAGGGATTTACTTTTGATGAAGAGCACGTAAGAGTTATCTCCAAAAAAAAAAAGTTATCTCCAGGAAATCAAGGTACAAGTGTGTGGACATTATTGAAATCATTTTTTTTTAGGCTGGGTGCAGTGGCTCACACCTGCAATCCCAGAACTTTGGGAGGTGGGAGGATCACTTGAGGCCACGAGTTTAAGACCAGCCTGAGCAAGATAGTGAGACACCCCCCATCTCTATAAAGAGGAAAAAAATTAGCTTGGCATGGTGGCACTTGCCTGTAGTCCCAGCCTCCTCTACTTGGGAGGATGATGCAGGAGGATCGCTGGAGCCCAGGAGTTTGAGGTTGCAGTGAGCCATGATGACGTCACTGCACTCTAGCCTCTAGCCTGGGCAACAGAGTGAGACCCTGTCTCCAGAAAAAAAAAAAACCAAATAAATAAAAAATTCTTTTTTTCAGATATGAGTTAGGAAATATCTGTATAGGATTCCACTTCACTCTGAATTTCCTCCGATTTACACTGTATTGTAATTGTCTGCTCACTCATCTATATCCTACACTAGAATGTGAGCTTCTTAAGTTGGGACCCATATGTATCTTGTTCATCATGGTATGCATCACCAGCCTATGCCACAATGCCTGACACACAGTAAATATTTTTTCAATAAATATTTCATGAAGATATGAATAAAGAATGAATAACCAAGAACAGAGCAACTCTAACTGATGCAGGAGATCATTAAATCTATCACCTTGACTCCAGTGGTATAGCTAAATAACAGGACTTATATTTTTAATGGCAGAAAGGCTTAGAATCTGTCTGCAATCAGACATCTAGGTTAAAGTCTAAGTATCATTCTGTGTATTCTTCTGTTTGAGCCACAGTCAACTACCTACATGGTTGAATGTAGAAGCCCTTTATCTCCAGGAAATCAACGTACTGGTAACAGTCATAATATGTAAAAACATTTGGAGAACATCATGCAAAAATGTCTCCCATAGCGAACTTTCACATGGATTGCGCTCAGAAGGGGCAGTGGAGGAGAGGCCGACTGCACGGTCACCAGCTTTGCTGCGTGTTCTAACCACCTCCAGGGTAGGTGCGTCATCAGAGCCTTTGGGGCCACGGGGCCCAGCCGCAGCTCTTCCTCTTCTTCAGGCTCTTTAAACCATTTGCTTACATCTCTTCCTTTGTCGCTAAAGAAATATCCTAAGGAAACTACCTAATTACACCAATGCTAAGAAACCAGATTCATTGAGGAGATATGAGAGTGAGATGAAAGGAGATGGTTGACTTTGAGTTATTGGATCAATATCTCTGAATTCCTTGAGCCACAGTTTTCTAATCTATAAAATGAGGATACTATGCTGCTCACCTCATGGAATTGTAAGGAAGAGATAAAGTTAAATATGGACAATAACTATTTGTAAACTGAGTCTTTCTCGTTCTCAACTTTTCTGCAATTTATTCTTCCATTTCAATATGGATATTTTGGTTTGGGATGTGTTCAGACAACCTCCATGAAGCAGGTCAGACACATCTCTGTAACCTTAGGCTACATGCCAATAATTCCAGGTTTCTGTCTCTTTCACCAAGACTTCCCCGGCTCCCTGGACCACCTCTTTCTTGTCATGCCCATGGCCCTTCTGATCTATTTCATTATTTGGACTGCTTTAACATATGTACAATTACCCCCCCACCCCCATATATGATTCTCAGCTTGCACTGAAGAAATGTACACTGTTGGGGGCATCTCTGGGTCCCCATCCCCTAACGTGGGCCTTGGTGTTAAACAATAGCAACAGTGGTTGTTTTTTAGTTGCTACTCCTTCAAAAGCTCCTCTCAAAATCATGTGAAAAGCAACTCCACAGACCACAGAACAAATGGCTTTGCCACCCTTTGGGATTCTTGGACCCTGGGATACTAGCTCCATATTTTAGAGATTCTCTTTCTTAGAGAGAATTCTTTAGGGCCAAGCACTCAAAAAGCTTGATGAGAAAGGATTGATGGGGCCATCTTGATTGAATAGCATCGGGGTAATCACAAGGGTCTCTCCACAAACCTTCCAACAATTGTTGTGACATCGGGGTTGTGGTCACTTCAGAAACAGAAAACTAGAGTTAAAATAAAATGGCTTTGAGCTTGAGCACAAAGGTTCTTGAGATCGACAAACAAAGAGACAATAGGAAATAAGACCCCTTATTTTATAACAGGGCATAACAGGAACTAACAGGGTCTGTTTTCTGTTGCTAGGGGTTATACTAGGCTCCTAGCAAGTAGCACATCTGCTGTTTAAAGTTTCAAAGCCATTTTGTCTTCATCGGTTGCTATCATTACAACGGATGCTGGGTCTAGGCAGGGCCCTCTATCACAGGGATGTGAAGTCCAGGACCTGACCTACTTTATTCTTTCTGGGCAAAGGCTGGGAGGAGTCTGGTTGAATTTGCTCTCACCTGGATGTTCTCTGCTTGGCATTTTGAAGTCTCAGATTCCAAGGCATCTCTTGAGTGTCTCGCTGCCACCTAAAACTCAACATATCAGAAATGGACTAAGTATTTCCTCTCCAGCCTTCTCGCTTCTTTTCGTAATTTTTCCAGCTTTCCTCATTTCTGCTATTACCTTCTCCCTGGTTGCCCTTACACCTGTTAATACTCCTTCCTCAAACATGTGCCACAACCTCCTTAGATCTGACATTCTCTCCACTGCCACAACAGAGCATTGATTTTCTCCAACAACTGTATGCACAATTAATCCTAAATCAACTGCTCCCAAATGTCCAGGGATTCTCATCATGACTGTGAGAATACCAGTGTCCAGACAGAGGCCTCCTTAGCTATCATTATCTGTTTGGTGCAGTTGCAAGAACTGTACACAGCAATGGGGAAGGGTACTGGCCTTGTTTCATGTAAATTTCCATCTTTCACAGAAAGCACCATGCAGGGGTGAAAGGGGAAGAAAAGATTAAATAAAGAAAATAAATTGGCTCATTGCTTGTGTTGGATGTCTGCATACTCAGCTTTTCATTTGCAGGGAGTTAGGGGTATGAAGACAAAGAAACTAGCACTTATATACTACTTACTATATCCTAGTCATTTTATGCATTATATTTTGTTTAATCCTAGAATCGATCCCTGAGGTAGATATCATCCTATTTCTTTTTAACCAATGAGAAAATTGAGACCAAAAGTATCAGGCAACTTGTCTGAGGATCCACAGCCAGTAAGAGGAGAGGCTGAGTTTGCTTCTGGCAGATTCCTTCCTCTGAGGCTCTGAGCTCCTCTCATGAAGAAGTAGTTGCCATTCTATTCAATGGGAAATTTCCCCAGCTTTTCTAATAAATTTGATCTGGAGGGACATGGTGGGGGGTGTGCCTATTGGATGATAACTGGGTGGTAGGGATGAAGTGGAAAAATCAGATCCTTTAATATATTAAGTGAGACATTTTAAATCATCATAAAAATGAAGATGTTTGGCCAATTTATCAACTATTTGGAAAAAAATATTATATGTCACACCATACATTAAATGTATGTGGTCAAATGTAAAACAATAAAATCACAAAAAATTATATGTGTGGATTTGTCTTATCTTGGAGGGGGGGAAAGGATTTTAAGCATAATGCAATGGCAGAAACTAAAAAGCTTCCTAGATTTAATTCAGTTATCATTAAAATATAATAAACATAAAACCATAAAAAGTCAGAATGGCACGAGACATGTGTGCCTTGGAAAAATATTTTTTTTGCAATATTTATGAGAAAGGACTAATTTCTCCAAAGTACAAAAAGCTTTTACTATCACTAAAACAAAATAGACCAAAATCCAAAACAAACACAGGCAAAAAACATTAGTGGGTTTTCACAGATGAGAAAATACAAATGACTAATGAATACAGAAATTAAATAAAGATAATACATCCAATGTTATCAGTAGTTATAAATGCAATTGCTATTTTATTATTTCACATTTATACTTTCTCTATTTTCTATTTTTTATAATGAATACATATTAATGTCATAATCCTTCAGTGGCACACCAGATCTAAAACACAAATTTACATATGTGACATTAATCACTACTTTCTCATTCTCATCCTTTCTATATTTTGTTTTTTTTCCCAATCGTTCGTCTAACGCTAACCAAGTGCCTGCTATGTGCCAGAAACAATGCCAGGAACCAGGAATTCAGAGATGAATAAGAAACAACCTCTACATTTGAGGAGCTCACAACTAGATATAAAAATAGTGATTTATAATCTGATAGAAGAATGTAAAGTAGAGGACCGACAAAGGGTTTGAAGACCCAGGGAGAAATCTCAGACAATGCTATTCTCAGGAAGTGACACGAAGCTCTCCATAGGATCAACGAGCCTCCTTTTGGCACGTGGCCAAAAGTGGGTCACCTCCTTTTCCTGTGTTCCACTCTCCAGTGACATGAACTGGGAGCTGGGACACCAAACAAAATCATGTAAAAACTTCTCTGGGCAGCTTACTGTCCCTAGACGGCCTCATTTTATATCCTTGTTTTTGGTGGTATTAAATTTTACAATGGCTGCTTTGATGTTAATGAAAGTGATGGTCCAAAAAATGAAATTATCTTCTAATTATTGAGCCCAACTTTGCATCAGGCATTATGTTAGCACCATGCACACTAGAACCCTCTAAGGTAGGTATTGTATTATTATGATTTCATTTAAAATGACGAAAATAAGTCCAGAAAACTTAAAAGCCAAGTTCTCTACCTATTACCTCTGCCTACCTGCTTGCAGGGAGTCCACATCAAATGAAGCCTCCTGGTGACAGGAAGCTTGCTGTTTACTTTGAACTTAAAATAGTGACTGAAAGGGTGGTGGTGTCTTTGACCTCCTTGTGGAGCATGAAGAGGTCAGGAGAGTAGTCCTTTCTCAGGACCTCAGAGTTGTTCCATGTCTAACAGTCGCCTGTTATATAACTGTCCCTTGGTAAAGTCTTTCCACCCCTCAGCTATTCTCCTCCAGCTACTCACCGAGCTTCTGGGGAGAAGTCAAAACCTATAAGAAATTTAGTGCGGTGTCGGGCACATAGTAGGCACTGTGGCAGGTTCCTTAACCTAATTCACTTGGTCCCCAAGAGCAGTTTTTGTCCTTCTGGCTGCATTGCCCTGTCCCAACTCCCTTGCTCCCCTGCAGGGAGTCTGGACTCACCTGTTCTCCCTCGGCAGAGAGTTTCCCATCCTCTCGGTGATGCAAAGGAGCCTTCTCCTCCGTCGCTTTACCGCTTCCCTCTGGCCTGCCTTGTGCTCTGACAGAGCAGTCCTGACTTAAAGACGGGCTGTGTGGCTCTGGCCACCTGTGCAGACAGAGCTGAAAGGAGAAGGGCATCTCTGCAGAGGGAAGGAAGAGGCTGGGGGAGGGGAGTTACCGGCATGCACGTGCAGAGCGTCCTAAAATGTCAGTCGGAATGAACCAGACTGTTGGCCGAAACCAGAAGCCGTAGGTCAATGAAAGCTTTGAACATCCTGGGAACCGCAGGCCTGCAAGTATAGACGGGCTGTGGGAGTTTTTCCATTTCATACACTTAACATTTATTAAATCACTGGTCAGAGGGGGAAACTTTGTTTTTTAAAAAAGAAACGGTTAAAACAAAGAGTCACTTGTTCCTTCTCCACCCCCACTGCTTCACTTGACCAGTCAAAATAAATAAATAAAGAGTCAAGCCACAGACCCAGTAGAAAATATAATATAAAAAACTCATTTGAGAGTAAACAAACACGAAATAACAAAATGGGCAAAATATTTGAACAGACATTTCATTAAAGAAACCATACAGATGGCAAATTCAGGAGAACATGCTCAACATCATAGTCATTAAACCACAATGCAAACGTTTACATGCTTATTACAATGGCTAACGTTGAAAACAAAACCAAGAACTGACAATATCAAGTCCTGGTAAGGGATGCAGAACAACTGGAAGTCTCACGCATCGCAGGTGAGAATGCCAAATGATATAGCCTTTTTGGAAAACAGCATGGCAGTTTCTTACAAAGTTAAACATAGACTTACCATACATTCCAGCAATTCCACTCCTAGGTATTTACCCAAGGGAAACTTCTGTCCTCTAAAAGCATGAGTACACATTTTAATACCTGCTTTACTCATAATTGACAAAAAGTAAAAAAACCCTGAAAATAGCCGAAATGATCTTCAATGAGCAAACGCTAAACAAACTATGTTACATCCATGCAATGGAATACTAGCTAGCAATGAAAAGGAATGAGCTACTAATACATGCAACAGCTTGGATCACTCTCACATGCATTATGCCAAGTGAAAGAAGCTGGACTTTAAGCCCACCTTTTGGGACATTCAGGACAAGATAAAACCATAGGAACAGAAAACATTAGTGTTTGCCAGGACCAAGAGGTAGAGGAGGGGTTGACATTTAAAGGACAGGAGGGAATATTTTCGTTGTTGATCTTTATCTCAATTGTGATTGTGGCTACATGATGTATGCATTTTTCATAATCCATAGAACTGTATACTAACGAGGGTATATTTTACTATATGTAAATCATATCTCAACATATACTTCAATAAGTGCTGGGCACCGAGGGTTCAGTGGTGACAAAGTGGATACAGGTGAGCTTTCATAGAGTTCCTTGAAATAAAATAAAACAAAGTGTGAAATACTTTATTGCTTGTCCTTGAATAACATAGAGGTCGTACTCAAAACAGGCAGGAGCGGGATGGGGAGTGGCTGAGAAGAAACAGGTTTAGAGAAACTGGGGGGCTGGTTGTGGAACACCAGACTCATCCTGCATCATATTTGTCCTCGTGGCTGCTCTGCAGACATCAGTCTGCCTCTGTGAGGGATTTCCAGGAACACTTTATTTAAAATGGTAGAGAGGTGGACAAACCCTGCCTAGGAATTGCATTCTAGAATGCTTTCTAGAAGAAAGTATTCTGGAGCGAAAAGGACCTGTCAGAGAAAGGAGGGTTTTACTAATCCAGGAGGGCTTGATGCATGGAAGTAAGATATCTTATTATTTATATTTTAATACTATAAGTACAAATACAAACTAAAAATAAGAGGTCTAATTCTTGCTGTTGAAAATAAACTTCCTCCCTCTGTTTTCTTTTTTTTTTTTTTTGAGACACAGTCTCACTCTTTTGCCCAGGCTAGAGTGCTGTGGCGTCAGCCTAGCTCATAGCAACCTCAAACTCCTGAGCTCAAGCGATCCTACTGCCTCAACCTCCCAAGTAGCTGGGACTACAGGCATGCGCCACCATGCCCGGCTAATTTTTTTCTATATATTTTTAGTTGTCCAATTAATTTCTTTCTAATTTTAGTAGAGACGGATTCTCGCTCTTGCTCAGGCTGGTTTCGAACTCCTGAGCTCAAACAATCCGCCCTCCTCGGCCTCCCAGAGTGCTAGGATTACAGGCATGAGCCACCGCGCCCAGCCCCTCCCTCCGTTTTCTTAAAGCGTTTACTTTAGAAAACATTTAAGCTTTTCCTCTACCTCTTTGAAATGTATGTAAATCTCTGCAAAGGCAAACTGCAATGCAGGAATATTTCCTCCAGGACCTGGAAGCCATCTCTTTGAAAGGTAATCATCAAGGAAGATAGTGCCCCTATCTCCCAGTTTTCCTGGGAGTAGAGGAGCCTAACTTCAGTTAACAAATCTACTTCCAATCCAAATGAAAGCAGAAATTTATTTTTTCTTTCAAAGGCAATTAGCAAACACACTATCGAAACAATTTTGGATTAACTATGTGTGACGGATGGTGCCGTCAACTCCTCTTATTTGAGGACTATCATTGTTTATCTTGAATGTGTAGGATGGATTATATCTGGTTGGCTATATAAAAGGGCAAGACTTCTTTCTGCTTTTGCAATCTCTTCAGGGGATTGCCTGTGATGCACCTTACATTCTGGTTTAATGTTTATTCAAAAATAAAAGTGTTTTCTTTCTCCTCTACTTTTGTGAAGAGCTTTTCTGGAATGGTAGGAGATTTTGTTTATAATTCTGTTTCCCTAATGGTAGCTCCATTAAACTTTTCATTAATTCCTCACGTAATTTGACTCTAGGAAGGATCAACTATTCAGTGCCTCAAGGGTGGCAGATTTTCTTATTTTCAGAATATCTGAAATTTAGGAAAACCCTCTTTTTAGTGAATCAGATGAAGCAGTAAAGTAAGATAAAATTCTTAATGAAGCTTATATTAAAAATTAGGGGTGTTCACTGCATAGAGTTGTAAGAAATCTGGGACTACCCTAGTCTATTTCTCCATTCTCCTCTTTCAAAATCACTTCATTTCCCTGCCTGGATCACTTAGGAATTGTCTTCCAACTTATCTAATGCTTCTTTTCTGTGTATAGAAAATCTGAGACGACAACCATTGGCCTCCTATTTTATGTGTGAAGAAAGTTGTGTGTGTGTGTGTGTGTGTGTGTGTGTG
>CAUYSK010040115.1:0-19077 GCA_963575035.1 Avahi laniger | reverse complement strand
CCTGTGCCTTATTTTTAGCTAGGCCCTTACCACAGTTCTCACCTTGTACCCCTTTATCAATTTGTAAAGGTGGTTTCAACATTATTAACTAATATTTATTGGGCGCTTGCCATTGGCCACACACTGTGCCAGATTTATGACATGCATTTCATTAATGTTCACATCAACTCTTTGAGCTCAAAACTATCATTATTCTTATTTTAAAGTTGATGAAACAGGCTTTGAGAGATTAAATAAATTGACCAAAATTATAGAGTAGAACCAGTAAAACTAGGTTTTGAACTGAGGTTTGGAGGACTCCAGAGCTCTCGTCCCCCCCACTATGATATTAGACATCACCTTCCCAAGTATGGAATTGTTTTTCTTTATAAGCTCCTAAAACCCTGTATAGTTTCTTTTATATTTATCATACCATGTAATTGCCTGTTTACCTTTCTGTATCTGCCGTTATCATGTAAACTGTCAGGACAGAGATCCTGTCTTCATTGTTCAACGGTTTATCCCCAGGGCCTTGCACACAGTAGGCATGCAGCAAATATTTTGTTGAGTAAATGTCTCCATGATTTCAGGTCAACCTTAGGTCTCCCTCCTTATGACATGTTTGGTGTTTCGTAAGCATTCCCAATCGGTAGAGTCACAAAAGTTTTTATTATGAGTATAGATGGTTTATAACTATTTCTCTCTTCCTTCCTCTTCCTTTACCTATTCCTGTCTTTGTCTCTTATTGTTGTTGTTGCTTTTGTTTGTTTGTTTTTGTAAAAATCTTGAGAAGTTCATTCTTAATCAAAACATCATGCTATATTGAATGACTGTTCTTCCTTGGAATTCAAGAAAGTATTCTCATGAATGCTCAGTGTTTGCTTCAATGTGGCCTTGACAGATGACTAAAACACAGGCCATGTGTGCAGGAAGCTTAAGTTTTAGTGAAAGAAATCGTGTATACAGAAAGTCAGGAAATAATGTTAGTTGTCTGATAACTCTGTGTCTTCAGAACTATGAGTAATTTTAATACATTTAATACTTTGAAGACAAATCAGCCTTGAGAAGTCTATCATATTTTAAATGAATCCAACTTACTTTTTAGGGAAAAAAAGTCAACTCCTAAATGTCAAAGTAATGCAAACAAATTATCTAAAAGCTGAAGTAGGGTAAGTGACAGGGTGTGAGGATTGAGTTTTTAAAAAAAATAATATTTTAAAAATATTTTTTAAAAAATAAAACTTTTGTGTAGATAACACACACCTATAGAACCAAATTCAAAAGGTGCAAGAGGATATGCAATGAAAATAGGTCTTGCCCTCCACCCCCACTCTTGCACCTGACTATCCAGTTCCCCTCCTTAGAGGCAACTACTAATACCATTTTCTTGAGTTTCTTTCTAGAAGGTTTTTAGTACCTAATAAATGATTAACCAACAAAGCTTACTTAAGCAAAATTGTGAAATGTATCCTGTGCCCTTTGACCCTTTTTAAGGGGCAATTTTATCCTTTCCCAGGTAGCAAGTATTAGTATGTGGGAGTATTCTAGGAGAAAACCATGCAAACACATTCTCATAAAGTGATAATATCTTTAATTATTCTTTCTCTGAGCATTAGCATTTTTAGGGACCTCTTTAGGGAGAAGTCAATACTTAGCAGAAGGTCATAAATCCCCAAAGTAGAATTAGGCATCAAGTGGGGGAATGGACACATAAATTGATGAGTGAGCAATGTACATTTGGGTAGACATTCCCCTTCTATTAGGGCACTTGACTATTAGGACCTACATAATTTGGGTATCAAATATAAAATGTGAGCATAATTGTGCTTCTTCCTAACCAGAGAATAAAAAATGTAATTATGTTGATCCCAGAGGCAAGGTGAACATCAAGATCATGTCTAATAGCAATACTAACAAATGCCAAGTCTTTGAGTGTGTGTGTAAACCTTAAAAGATGGTAATATCATTAGCTGTTTTAAAATATAAAGAAGTGGAGGCTCAGGTAACTGAGGTTAAGTAACTGGTCCAAAGTCACACACAGTTAATAAGTTGCAGAAATGAGGCTTTGATGAAAATGTGAAGGTCATTTTTGCTTTAAGTGCTCATTGCCAGTTGTGGTTAATCCTAACAAAACATTAAACCAGTGTAGAATAACTACCTGAATCCTATTTTACACATTAACGATATATAGTCTAACTTAGATGTTAACTAAGTGAATCATTTTACTTCCTTTCTCTCATAAATGAGAGTAGGCTCTTTTCATGATAGTTAAAAAGTAATAATTTAATCATTTACATAACCTCCCTAAATTGCCTAGGCACAGTTTGTGCATAATTGTGTCTTATTTACCAGCAGAGTGGATGATTGCTTTTTTAAATGCACATATTTCCTCAAATTTCTGTTTAGTTTCAAGTGAGAAAACTGCCTGAGACCATTATTAGAAATTACTCTGACTCGCACCAATATGGGAAATAAAAAGGCTTTTCACATGGCAGCCGATTAATAGTTCTTGATAAATCGTCACCTCCAACTAGGTAGAACAACTGCTCCTTTTCAGGATGTTTCTTTTTCACCTCTTCTGTTACACATGGCCTTGGCAATAACATTTGGAAACTAATGTGTTCTGGAGACGGGGATACATCCAGTAATATAATCTGTTCCTTTATAGTTGATCTTGAAAGCCTTGGAAATAAAGAACAAAATGATCAGTAGGGAGTGACTTCTATTAGATACTATTAGCTGAAAATGAGCTTTCTACAGAGATTCTTAGTAACATTAGAGAATCATTATAAGACTAAGAAGGCAGGGCCGGATCCCTTGTAATTCAGATATGCTGGAAAATTGCTTTTGCATGTATTTGAATTCTTATTAAGCTCAGATTTTTTTTCAAAATTAGTTTTTATTATAGGAATGGTAAGTATCCATCCATTACTATAAAGCACAAGCACAGAAAAATCTTTTTAAGACTTTTGAACAAACACATTTACCTTCCACTGCCTTTGTGTCATAAGTAAATTATTGTAGCATGTTATGAATCTCAATATAAATCTGGAGATGCATGTTTTAAAAATGTGTGCTAGATATTTTTTGTGGATTTTTTTTTTTGTTATTAAAATCTGTAACCACGTCAGAAAACCTCCTTTTCTGACTAGAGATCTGGATATGTGGTAGTATTCATTCCCCTTATCAAGGGGGTGTCATGATTAAAGATAAAATGACTAAAACCTTAAAGAAAGTTTTCATTAATATCTTACATAGATTATTGTACGTTGTTCATCCCAGGTAGTCTGTAAATATTTATTGACCATAACTGGATCCCCTGATGTTTCAACAAAATATTCACCTGACCTTTGAAGTTAGCTTCCATCCCTTTCCCTGAGCTGATATTAGGTATTAAATCTGTCAGACTCCTCCGGGTCATTTCATAAACAGGCAGTTTTCATCTGAATGGACAAGCAGGAGTAATCTCAAACAACAAATCCCATTAAAAATGTGTGTGTGGAATGCCTCCTAGTTACTTTGTCATTGTCAAATAATTTAATAATGTACATTGTCTTCCTGAAGCCGAGTACTGAAGGAGTGGTAGCACCACATAGAAAGGAATAAATCACCAGACTTTAGACTTGTTTCTAAATGTCTAGATCATCTAAGCAAATATGACAAGAGAAATCAGCATGGCAGAGGCCAAAGAAAAGTACAAAGTATTACAGCGTTGGTTTGATTTTGTCCAACAAATCAATGTGGACAAGAACCTGACTTAATTTTAGGTCAAAAAAGGGAATATAACATTTATGCTGCTTTTGCAGCTGGTTAAGCTGCTATAGGTGGGAGTTGTCATTCCAGTGAAGATGTGTACCTCAGTATTTTGCTTGATTTGAATATATGTAAGTAAATAAACCTTTGTCTTCATTAAAAACCTTTTGCCTGATCCTTTTGTTTAAGAAATATTAAAAGAAATATTAAAAGTTTTCTAATTTTTGTGTGGCATTTATTATGAATGTCAGGATTGCATTAAAAATGACTTTCCTCTTTGAAAGTAAAGGAATAATAGTTGCATCACTCATATATGTCTGTGCATTCAGCAACTGTCTAATACGTAGCAGACCCTATGTTTGGTGGTGGGGAAATGTAGATGAATTAGATACCTCCACTGCCCTGGAGGACCTTACAGTCCAGTCAGGGAGACAGCCTAGTGACAGACACTTGTAGAACAGAAGGACAGATTTTATGACAGAGCTCTGTCTTCTGCTGTGGAAGCTTGAGGAGGTGTATGTGACCCACACCAAGGCTTGCCAGAATGAGTGATTGTTGAGTGAGAATTAACCAGAGGAAGGCAGAGAGGGGCAGCCTTTTAGATACATGATGAGCAAGATGAGATAGGATGGGGGTGATAGTCCAGTGAAAATTCATTTCATTAATGTTGGGAAAGGTGCAGGATTGAACAAAGCCTACTTGTATCCTCTCAGATCACCGGTGAGTTCAGATCCCTGATTCCAAGTTCACCAGGAGAACCACATCCATAACTGTATTCCTTCTTTGGGGGCTAGAAAGATTTGGCCACCTAGCATACCCCATTTCTAAGTGCACTTCCCTTTTTTCTCTGCACACTTCGTGAGGGTCTGGCACCTCTTCCAGGATTCTTGATTAGCACAGTGTGGGAACAATATAGCCCACTCTGTAGTGAACTAAAGTCCATTTCAAATGTGAGATTCATTTCTTGAAGTTGCCATTTAGATTCTGGCAAGGCACTTTTTTTTTTTTTGGTTCTATAAGTTATTGGTGTTTGCTGAACAATCATTTTTCCCCCTTGACCTGTAATTTGCCATATTAGAATGTATCAGGCAAACCTGGCATCATGTAGTATATGATTATATACAGATGCTCCTCAAAATATCATCAGTAAAAAATGCATTGAACACATATAACATACCGAACATCAAAGCTTAGCCTACCCTATCTTAAAAGTGCTTAAAACACTTACATTAGCTTTATGTTATAGTCGGAAAAAATTGTTTAACAAAAAGCCCGTTTTATAATAAAGTGTTGAATATTTCATGTAATTTATTGAATACTGTATTGAAAGTGAAAACCATAATGGTTGTATGGGTACTAGAAGTACCAATTTTACTGGATGTATATCACTTTTGCACCATCATAAAGTTAAAAACCTCAAGTTGAACCATCATAAGTCAAGGACTGTCTATACACTATCTGTATCAATGACAAGTAAGAAAAAGCTAATTCCTATTTGCTGTTGAAGTGTGTTTTTATTCATAGATCTCTCCATCTTGACAGTAGTCAGCATTGAGTCTCACATTACTATAAATCAAGGGCAGCCTAAACTGAGTGTGCATCTGTAATCATGAATTGAACTTTGTACATGCTACAGGAGGCAGCATGGTGGAAAATACAACCCTCCCCTCGGGGTCTGGAGATGCTTGTTTTGACTTTTGCAGTAATGCTAAGCTTGAACATTCTCTCCAGCTTAAATATGCTGTTCTTTCCTTTCGGAACTCAGGTTGTGTTGGGGTGGATGTGTAGACTAGGAAAGGGATAAAGAGATAGAGGAAATGGATGGGGAGATGATGTTAAATTATATTCATGGTAAGTGATTGGGGTCTGATGAATAAAAAATACTGGATTTTATTCAACCCGAGACATTATACTTGTTCTGCTTAATTAACCAATCATATTAAACTGATGCCTTGCTAATGATAATGCATTATGAGATGCAGTCGAATTTGCTAAATCTATTTCTAAAGCTGTGCTTACTCAACCATTTATAACACATTTGATAAGTAATTTTTTCTATAGAAAACTTTAAATAAAAGCCATTGAAATAACATAAGAGCCCTGGACCCATGTAATTTCTGCCATCGCAGAGCACTTTCGTCATTATCTGCTAGTTGATTTTTCTGTGGTAAATGAATCAATGACCTGAAGAAATGGAGAGCAAATGGTTACGAGGTATGTGCTGCAAGTTTTGTTTTTCATTATAACTAAGTCTTGACTTGCCCATGGTATTTCTTTCTTATAAACCCTTTATGTATGTGTACTGATTTCCATTCCTGATGCTAAAATTTTAGTTTCATTTTACAAATTTTAACTTTTGTCTCCCAAAAGCTTAGCCTAGCCTACTTTAAAAGTGCTCAAAACACTTACGTTAGCTTATAGTTGGGCAAAATTGTCTAACACAAACTGCGTGAAGTTATTTTTCTAAGGAAAGACAAAAAAGTAAAAGATACCCATTTAAATGTGGCCTCTCTATATTTAGCTGTGTATGCATTAAGATTGTTAACCTAGTCAGATATAGATGTAATTATTTTTTTAAATGTGGAGATAAACCTAGACCTTTTTAGCCTGAAATGATTCAAAAAGCTGAACTTAGTGAATTAATCTTGGTGCAGTTTCAAGATAATAATAGAAGAAAAACACAGCCATTTTATTCTCTTAATTATTATTTTTTGAGTCATAAGGGAACCATCATTTCAGGAAGAAAGATTATTGTAACTACAGTTTGGTTTTGGGTCATATTTTAGGCCATTTGTGATGTAATCATATTTTCCAGCTCAAGAGTTTTATATGGAGAAATTTAAATCTTGTACTTTATTTTCAAGTACCCCAACCATTTTTGCTCTTGCTTTTTGCTTTTGGTATTTTTCTAACTTTTTGTATAATATGTCATCCTAGTCCTCCATTAGGGACCCTGTCTTTCCAGCTCCCCTTTCTCTGAAAAATAGTGTTAGGAGGTAGAGGGGAACTAGTCAAAAAGGTCACTGATTTCTTCATTTTTCTCTGTTATTCTCAAACTAAACACCCCTAAGACTTTAGGCCTTCCTAATCTCTAAGTCTCCTCAAGCTACCCCAAATATATAAACAGTCTAACTATGACTAGAGCTTCAAGACAAGGCTTTTTGTACCATTTTTTTCCCCAATTGCTGCTCTCCACCCTCTAGTAGGTCATGAAATCAATTTAGTGGGTCATGACCAGATCTTTTATTTTTACTGTAATAGAATTAGTAGAAAATATCAAAGTATACTACAACATAATAGGTATCATAAGGGTAACTATTGTTTCATGAAACTTGTTTCATCTGTGTGCATTTGTGTTTTTGTGTGTACTGATTAGGTAAATAAATTTCTTACTCTAGGTCATAGTAAAAAAAAAAAGTGAAAATCCACTGTATCCTCTTTCAACGAGTTGCGCCACTCAGCCTCTTTATGGAAATTCTGGAGGTCCATGCCTGATGGCCAGTTAGGTCCTGGGAACCACAGCCAAAATCTCATTGTTTTCTACAAAGTCATGTTTGATTTCCACTGTTGCATTGACTCCTTACAGTGATGGTTTCCTGACTGCTTGGACCCCTATCCATTCAGCAAACTGATATTGGGTCTGTAATTCTTCACGGCCTCGTAGATGTGATTGGGGAATGTGACGAGGAGGAAGATTGTCAGCTTCACCATTTGCTAGAAGCTGATTCTGCCTGCCCTTTTTTGGCGACATATTCTAAACCAGTTAAGGGAAGGTTAGGTTGATTAAGATGGGAAAGCATCTGAACTGGTACCTTTCGCATTTTTTTTTTTTTTTTGAGATTAGATTTAGTGGCAGCAGCATGCCCTGAACCTCTTGCCAGGGGTTGCACACAGTAGGAAGCAGCAACATTCAGGTGGTGGCTGAGACCTACACTGGCACCCGGAGGCCTCAGGGTCCAATGTCAGGAGTTGGCTGAGGACACTCTTGGAATGGGATAGAAACTCAGAACATGTATTTTACTTCAGAGAACCCAGCATGTGTTCAAACACTAAATGTGCTAAAGCATAATTTTCATGTCATTCTCAGATCACTGTGTAACAGCCCAGAAGTGACCTTGAAAATCACTAGTTTGACTCTTTCATATTTCTGCCATACTAGATAGATGGAAATGCTACCCTTATTAAGAATGGCCAAAGGAAATTTAATTTTCTTCCCCAGGTAACCCATTTCAGCAATATTTGTTGGTGATGGTGCCCATTAAGCATAAGGCATTTGGACTGATGTGTGTGTTAGGGTTCATTCTGACAAATGTGGATGGTTAGTAATGGGTTCATCTGTGATTGCAGGGAAATGGAGCATCCAGTTTTCAGTGGTGACCCCTTTTTTCCCAGCTGAGCAGCCTAGTACTAAGAGTGGAGTGTACTCCTTCACCCATGCTCTTTTGTCCCCCCAAAAATAGTACTCTTAAGATTTTGATAAGAGACATTAATGGTAGAGGCAAACAGAGGCTGTGACTGGTGAAACTGTGTTTGTAGAAGGCCTTGGAATTGTGCAACTTGGAGCTGTAATTACGTGAGAAAAAATGGGTAGTGTGCTTGTCATGTCTGTGTCTGCATTTTTCTTTGTGAGCACTGAGCTGGATAACTGAAGCCTCTGAGTGGTTTGCAAGAAAACTGAGGATTAATGTTGCTTCTAAACTGTGCAGACCCCAAAGAGGAGCTTCTTGGTGGGAGGATGGTGTAATAGGGATTTAAGTTAGAACATTTTCTTTAAGGTAAATGCAGAAAACCATGCAAGACATAGTCCACTGGCCTCAGTGCAGCTGAGGACTCAATTATGGTTCAATACACGCTCCCTGAAACACTCTTCTGCCCTGAGGTCAACCTAATGACCGGGAATTCCGCAAATGTAACAGCTACTGTCCCTTGGCCTGTTTTAAAAATACCCATCTACACATGCACACGCAGTTTATACACATCCTGAATCAGGTTCGGATCAAATCAGTTTTCTAACAATGCCTTCCTTGTGAATAATGCTTGGTTTGGTAATGTGGGTCATCAAAAATGCTTAGAGGGATACTTGAGTTACATTATTTCAGTGGTCTTGTAGCCAGGAGATTTTTTTTTTTTTTAATAAATTGTACCTTTTCACTGGGCTCTTTCAGCCTGTGATCACCTCCATGCAGGACTTCTTGATTTCACCCTCGGGGTGGGCTTTTTTAGAGCTGTCAGTGAAGGAGAAAGAGTACCTGCAGTCCCCAGAGCTTCCCTACCCTTCCTCACTTTTATTTTTTAAAGGAGTTCCTCTACCTCTATAGATTTGGTCTTATATTCTAGGTCTGGATAGTGATTTTCAAATTATAAGTTTCAATTCATGGGTGGATCATAAAGTTAGCCTAGTGCATCACTCCAGTTTGTTTGTTTGTAAAGGAACTGGAGTAGAACAGAAAATATCAGAATGCATGCATTGCCCTTTATACAGCCAGGTATTATTTCATGTAACCTTTGTTTCATTTATATACATATACATGTTTCCCTGTGTATTGGAGGTCACAATATAAAGTGTATTTCTTACTGTGGGTCATTTTCAAGAGGTTTAAAATCTACTTATCTAGGAAACCAAAACAAAATTTAAGTAAATACTATCATTTTAGCTTTTGTTGCCATTCTTTGTTGTTTGCAGCAACAGTAGAATTTGGGGATGTGTCAAAGCCACTTGACTTCCATTGAGCAAATGGGCACTGGGTCTTTTATTACCTAGTAGGAGGGTAAAACCATTCATAAATGCAGCAAAATGCAGGGGATGGAAAGGAAGAGAAGAAAAGCACACAGTGTAGGTGGGAAGTCTCAGGCTCTTCCCAGTGAATAGGCATTTTCAAATATCAAGGATTCCCTTGTGTTAATGCTATAGAGTATTTCCATACACTTAGAAGTGATCTGCTCATTTGTAAACCAAATTATGATGTTGTGATACTACAGCCCAGGATGGCAGGTTGTTCAGAAAGCACACTGCTTACCGGGCCACATAAGAGCCCAGTCCTCCATTTTCTGCCTTGCTGACTGCGGTCTCATTTCCACTGCTGCTACTTTCCTCTGCTCCTTGCTGATCTGCCCACTGTATCTTCAGCTTGGCCCTCTCCCTAGACCCATCATCACTCAAGGTACCAAATCAGCACAGGTAGTTCAATCTTCATCACCCCTAATGTGCACACGTCTCACACAACCCAGGTATCTAGAGACATATACCTCTAAACTGACTCGGGAGGCACACTGCTTGACTTCCAGGACATTCCTTGAGCTGTGGCTTTCTCCTCCTTTCCATGTGCCCTGAGGGCTGGAAGAGGTCAGCTATAAATTCAAATTAGGTTGCAGTGCTTATTACCTGTGCAGCCTTGAGCAAATTGAGCTTCACTTTCATCACCTGTAAATGTTGGGGTGGTTTTTTTTGTTTTTTGGTTTTTTTTGTTTTTTTTTTTGAAACAGAGTTTTGTTTTGTTGCCCGGGCTAGAATGCTGTGGCATCAGCCTAGCTCACAGCAACCTCAGACTCCTGGGCTCAAGTAATCCTTCTGCCTTAGCCTCCCAAGTAGCTGGGACTACAGGCATGCGCCCCCATGCCCGGTTAATTTATATATATATATATATATTTTTTTTAGTTGTCCAGATCATTTCTTTCTATTTTTTAGTAGAGACGGGGTCTCGCTCTTGTTCAGGCTGGTCTTGAACTCCTGACCTTGAGCGATCCACCCGCCTGGGCCTTCCAGATTGCTAGGATTACAGGTGTGAGCCACCACGCCTGGCTGTTGGGGTGGTTTTGACTAGCCTATAGTTTAGTTATGATGACTACATGCAGTAACATGTAAGGTACTCAGCAGTGCCACACACAGAGTAGCTCTTCTGTCAGTAATTGGACCCCTGTGCTGACTCCACCTAAAACATGCCAGGAGGTTGGTAAGACCATTAGAAATATCTTCTAGAACCTCAGATGGCAGCTGAGCCAGTCACCCAACACCAGTGCCACCCTAAAGACAGGTCTAATGTGAATACTGACCTCTTCTCCTGCTCTTGTTTTTAGGAGTGGGTCATCATACTCAACCGAATCAAAAGGGACTACCCTTTCTATAATTCCCCTCATCCTTCTGATCTTCTAAGTGAATGAATACTTAGAGAATTTCTGCCTTTAAACTTATCATCTGATCTTTAACTGTTCATATATGTGTGTTTAGATTTGAATTCACATTTTCAATATCTTTAGACATTAAAAATGTTTCCATTTTTAAGCACTTTTAAAATTCTTACATTGCAAGGTAAAATTCCTCCTAGAATTGAATCTTAGTTCCACTTCTCAGTTATATCATCTTAGACAATTCACAGGTTTCAGTTTCTGTAAAATGTCTTTCTGCCAGCTTCCCGAGGATGTAGAATATGAAAGTGCTCTGAATATTGTGATGCCATATACAAATGTGATTGCAGTGGTAACATTGTTACGATGAGTGGTAGATTGTACACATGGTAATAGTAATGTTATTATTTGTGGACTAGTGATGACCAGTCTATTCATGATGGTATCTCTGACTGACTAGAATTGGCCAAGGTTCCATGCACAATAACCATTGATACTAAGTTCTGACAACCCTTGGAGAGGGGTCTTGATAGAAAGAGGCTACTCTGAGAAAGCTTTAGTCAACTCGAAAGACCCAGATCTACCACTTATTAGCAAGGTGAACTTGGGCAAAAAACCTTTTGGTACATGTTTTGTCACCTGTAAAAAAGGATAGTGCTACTTTTATTTATTCAATGGGCAATTATTATTGAGTGCCTCTGTATGTACAATATAAAGTAAAAATATGATGCCTGCCCTGATGGAGCCTATAGTCTTAATTGGGGAGATAAACATAAAAGAAGTAATCACAAATGTATGTGTACTTAAAAATAGTGGTAAATACTGCAAAGGAAAAGGACCTTGCCACATAAAGGTATAAAACATTAGAAAGAGACCATACCTGCAAAGGACATGAGTATCAGCTTTTAGATGAGACCAGTGCTACCTATGTTCAAGAGAAATCAGTGAATTACCCATGCTGTTGCTACTGTTTGTACAGCTCTGATTTTGTTCTTATGAATGTTCCCTTTCCCTGCTGGAGAAGACGAGAACTCCAGCCCATGGGTGCCTGCCTCTGGCCAGCTCTGACATCTGGACCTGCGCTGTGCCGCTCTCTCCAGTACAACTCCACCTTTTATCAGCCTCTCAGTTTCATCTCCCACTTGTTCCTGCTACTATGCTTTCCAGAGATTCAGCCCCACTTGCTTGGACTGCCACCCACAAAATACGTATCTCTGTTGTACTTTAGTCCAGTCTTCAGGTTCATAGACCCTTTCCAGTGTGATCCACCTTCTCCCAATTAATCCTTTCACCCTCAATAAACGACAACAATATGTCATGTATTTATTGTGTTGCCAGCACTTTAAATCCATCATTCTCACCAGCTGCCTGCCTTGGCTCCCATCCAAGCTCTGGAAGCAGTTCGGCTATTAGCAGAGGAAATAAGGGGCCCCTTGGTCAGTAGGTCACTTGGTCAGCCTCATCACTTATGTCGATGGCCCGGCCCCAACATGACCCTTGCTCATTTCATATGCTCAAGTTGTACCTTGGTTCCATTAACTGGATTTAAATCTTGATCTTCTTTTCTGGTTTCCTGCCTGGATGCCTCATGAAAGACCTCAAGGCTGACCTCTAGTCCTTGTGTGAGAGAATCCCTGAAACTCACTGTTAAGCCTTCTGATGCCATGTTCTGCCAGCTCTCTCAAACATCTGCTTGGTAAATGTATCAGGCCAAACACCAGCCTGCCTTATACTGGGCTCTGCCCATCAGCCTGGCCCCTTCTGCAGGGGCCTCTGTTGCCAGCTGCCATTCTGACCTCTCTTCTTCCTTTCGCCAGTTAGAACCATCCCTGGTTTTGTGCTGATGGACCATTCTACTGATTGGTCTCAAATCCAACATGTGCTTTTATATTTCAAAGTATGTATTAGGTTTAACCCACTAGAAAGTTTAAGATGACTTGACTAAGGCGCACCCTTAATTTTCCTTCTCTCTCTCCTCCCCCTATAGTAACTAGCTATCAGTGCTACTTTTCTAACTTCATCTAATAAACAAATTTGTTCTTGGAACTCACGAAACTGACTTTACTCCAGTTGAATAAAATGGCATTTGCTGGTTGAAAAGAAATTTTACTGTGTTTAAACAGATTAAAATGTGATTTTCTCAATTGTCAAAACTGTTTTTGATAGATTTCCTGTGTTTTGTGTTGTTTTCTGTAAAAGAAAAATTATTCACATTATTGTAATTCCATATAGTGCAGAACAAGAACAAAGGATGTGATGCAAATCCTTTAGCAGAAAGGTCATGTGAGTCACTGGAGTGTCTTGAACCATAGTGGGAACTTAGAGCCGCTGATGGTGCCCAGCACATTTCTTCAGACTAAGACACCACTCATTTATGTGCATGTTTTTCATCTGAATATTTGCACTGAAGCAGAGCATTAGAGGGATACTCACTTGTAAACAAAGGCAGGTAATGTGAGAAGGAAATGAATACTTCACAGAACTCTAAAATAAACCAGATTCTCAGAACCTCGCCCTCTTAATAATAATTCCTGCCATTCTTTATCTTTTAGAACAGAAGTGATCGAGAGACTTAAGGAGCAGGCTTAGTAATGATAAAAACATGAATTCTGATCGGTGATCCAGAATAACAGCTTTAAGTAATAAACCTTGATGTTCTAACAAGAAAGGATGATGAAGATTCCAGCTCCTGTTCATAATTGACTGATATTTGCTGCTGAACACACAGCACTATACAAGGTGTCCATGTCTTCCTCAGGTTGATTAGAATAAGTGATGAATATAGGGACGCAGCCAGCTCCTCTTTTTGATGATTGAATGTGGAGGGAGAGGATAGTTTTGCAGAGGAGAAATCAGTCCAGTATTTTGGTCAGAATTAGAGGATTAGCCTGTTGATGAGGAAATTCAGAGAGCAAAGGCCAGTATAGCTTTTGGTTAACATTTTGCATAATTCGGACTGACTAAACCTACAATTCCTGGTAATGGAATTCCCGGTAACTCAATTTGAATCTTTGACAAGTTTTGGAAGTAAATTGGATCTACCTCTAGGATCAGACTAGCAATCACATTATTGGGTCAATGATTTTACATTCTAGTCACTTAGGTTGCAAACAACAGAGATCTATTCATGTCTACTGCAAGAAAAAGGAAAAAGATTGTAAGGATAGACTCAAAGTGAAACCACAGAATCATTTAGGGGTGTGGAATCTCTCCTTTCTTCTCTTCTCTTTGTGGATCTGCTTCATTCTTGTTTATCTTGAGCTTCCTTGTGGTCCACCCAGAGTTTACCTCATATCCTTGTAATTTAGCTGCCATAGCAATCTGACTCAGATTTCCAGTTTCTCCAATTAAAATGCTTAAATGGGGAGTCTCATGGGCCCATACTAATTTTTTGAGCCGGGCAACCAAGTCATAGGTAGCTGGCCAGCCTGTGAATAGACTGGCGTTGGGGTCAGCTGCCCAACCCGGGTGCAATCAGATGTAGCTTCAGGATCAAAGGTCAGAATAGGTTTGCTCAGAGCTGCAGTCTGTTGCAGTGCAGATTCCTGCATGTAAATAGGCAGACAATGCTTGGTGTCTCCCGTGTAGCTAGCCTCCTAGCAAGTGCATCCAAACACTGAACTGTTGTGAAAGAAAAATTGCCCTGGGTGGCTGGGCAGGGAGACCACAGTCTCGTCTTTTTTCCATGGAGTTTTGAAATTCAGTGATGACCACTTTCCTTTCTCTCCTGTTGAAAGTTGGCCTGTCCTATATATATCCTTTTGGTGAGAACACTGCTATCCTACCCCAGGTGAAAATTAAGACATAATACAAACAGCTATTGCTCCTGGAAGAGTGGACACTGGGAGGAAAGGGGGCAACTGGAAAGAGAGAAGAAGAAACGAGGAGGAACAGGTTGGAAAGGAAATCCTCAATTTCTACTCAAGAACTTGATACATGTCTATGGTGTTAAGCCATAAGCTAGAGATTTGGGGTTGAGGGGGCAGGACGATTGAGGGAGGTGGGGAGCAAGGGAGGTAGGGTTGGAAACTGGGGAAAAGAACAAGTAGGAAAGGATTTTGGATATTGGGCCACAGAAGGTGGAATTCCACCTGGTGTCTTTGATTTCATGTAGCCAAAGGGTAGGACAAAATGGGGGCAGTGAGGTGGGCCAGGCTGGTTTTCAGCTTTCCCATTTCCAGAAAGCCAGCCAGTGGACAAGTCCATGAGTAATCGCTGGGGCAGTACAGCTCAGCATGAACGTCTCAACTTCTAACCAGCCCTAATCAGAAATGCACCAGAAAATAAGTGGGTGCCTCTGGTGTCTTTACTGGGCTATAATATTTTGAGTTCGCCAGTCTAACAAATGGTCAGAGGTGCAGATGACATTTAACTGTTGGGGTAAATTCATAGGGCTTTAAAACTTAACATGATGTTTTCATTGAGCATATGTACCCTTTAGGAAGGACAGAAGGACTTCTTTATTCTTTCACGTGTTCTTCACTTGTTTTTAACATTAACCATCTATCCTAATTTGATGCCATATGGTCTGGCTTGGAGACTCATGTATGTCAGTGTTCCTAAATACTTAATCTTGGGCACTGTGCTTGCATTGCACAAATCATTAATTTTTTACCCTTCTTTCTTGACAATTAAAAAATAATATGCTTGCTAAACTCCTGAATTTATCCTATTAATCCTAGCTAAGATGCCCCTCCTTGAAACTTTCACAAACTCTTAGAGTCATCATATCCCCTCTGCTTAGGTCAGCACATACCACTCTATATTGTAGTTACTTCTTTGCATGATGGTCTCCCTCGCTCATTTATGAACTCCTTTCCTACAGCACCTGTGGCCTTTTCACTTCTGAGCCTCTGGCACTGAGCACAGTAAGTGGCACATGGTAGGTGCTCAGTGAATGTTAGTTGAATTGAGTAGACCATGTGCAATACAGTTTAGTATTCACAATATTCTCAGGACCCATCCTGTGGGAAGAACACAGGACTTGGAGTCAGGATGGCTGTGTTTAAGCCTAGTCTTATTCTTTATGAGTGTGTGGCTTTGGTTACTGTCTCCCGGGCCTCAGTTTTCTCATAGATAAGATAGTGGTAAGGATTCCTGCTGCACAAGACTTCTATGAAGATGAAATGGAAAAAATATATATATGTGTATGTATGTGTGTATAATGTATATATATGAGGAAAGTCTTTATAATGTTAAAGTACAATTTCTAAGCAACATATTATCAAGACCATCCTTTTGGAATTTCAGAAACTAATCTTCCTTAGATATGATCCAAGACAGACCTTTCTGCCAAATCCTTCTCTATGGCAAACATGTCATAGGGTTGAAAGCTATGCTGTTGTGAGAATAATAAATATGAAGCATCTGCCTAACATACAGTACTCACTTGATGAATGACGGTTACCATTACTGTTATTACTACTATTATTAATTTGGATACTATTATTAATTTGAGCATTTCCTCAGCTGACTTGGAGGAAAGCAATTGGGTGATCTGAGAAATTTAACAAGTCTTCAACCTCAAGCAGTTGTGCAACCCTCTCTCCCTGAACAAGCAACTGATTCCTGGTCTCCTTTCCCAATATTCTAATCTTTCCTTGTGTGCTGTGAGGATGATTTTGAGCTCGAGGAAGAAGTGCTATAAAAATTCAGGTGAGTGTTGCTACCCTCTTGAGCACATGCTTTAATTCTCTTATTATTATCTGTGTCTGTGAGACAGTGGAGCCTCTACTGAGGACAGTGAGGCTCTAAAAATGTCTGCACTTATCTGCCGGGCTGATAGCCTACTTCGTTTAGCAGTTGGGTGGAGATGGAAACCTTTCAAGTGCTTGATGCCATTGAGCCTTGTTAATTTGTGAAAGGGTTTTGTACTTGCCCTCTTTCTTTCTTCTTTTTTTTTTTAGCCATTCTTAATTTTCCAATCCTACTTTTTGTTGGCTTTAAATGTGCTCACCAGAGTCCTGCCAGCTTTAGTTGGAAGAAATATGTTTCCGAGCTTAGCTGGACATCAGTTTTCTTTGGGCCCTGCCCAGACTTTTGACAGAGAAGGTAGTGTTAAGGGGGTTGATGGTGTCTAGACAGTAAAATCAGAAACTGTGTAATTTATGTTGTATTACAGACATCCACTTCCCGGATTGGAAAAAGGAAACCGGCTTTTATCTAAGGAAGTTACATTAAAAACCAAAGCCCCTGGGTATTTCTGACCTATGAAAAGTTGAAGCTTGAGTAGTTTTACATAACATTCTCCATCCCCTTCAAAGGCAGGAATTACTGAGAGTAGTACTATGTAGGGCCAGAGATGAGAAATAAACTTCCAAGTTTCAGGAGTTAATTCATAGGACCATATAGCAATTCTTCTCAGCTACTTACCTCTGGTTAGACCCCTGTAAGCTCCCAATGCAATTTGAGTATTACACACCAGTTTCAGAGGGATGTTGGAAAGTTGGAGAAGACAGAGGCTAATAGCAAAAGAGGATGAAGTTGTTTGGAACTCTAAAGAAGATTGAAGATCTGACTAAGAGACGCCCCCCAAAAAAATCAGACTTTACCTTAAAGAAAAAGCATGCTGTTGATTAGGA
This sequence comes from Avahi laniger, assembly GCA_963575035.1. Classification (NCBI taxonomy): domain Eukaryota; kingdom Metazoa; phylum Chordata; class Mammalia; order Primates; family Indriidae; genus Avahi; species Avahi laniger. Next base: position 1,642 of record CAUYSK010040115.1, on the reverse strand, counting down.
AAAAGTATAATAAAAATAAAAATAGTCCAGACACAGTGACTTATACCTGTAATCACTTTGGGAGGCTGAGACAGGAGGATTGCTTGAGGCCAGGAGTTCAAGACCAGCCTGAGCAACATATCGAGACCCCCATCTCTACAAAAAATAGAAAAATAAGCTGAGTGTGGTGGCAGGTACCTATAGTCCAGCTACTAGGAAGGCTGAGGCAGGAGGATTGCTTGTGGCCAGGAGTTGGAGGCTGCAGTGAGCTGTGAGAACGCCACTGCACTCTACCCAGGGCAGCAGAGCAAGACCCTGTCTCAAAACAAACAAACCAATCCCAATTACACAACAGTATTCTGTGTTTCCTTTTAGGTTAGTTAATGCTCATAAACATTAGATACTCAATTATCATTACTGTGGAAAACAATGGAAAAATAAAATCTTAATAAGCTAGGCAAAACTGAAGGTTTTTAAAGTCCAGGACAGTGTTTGTTGTTTTGACCTGGATAATCATCCAGGTCTTCAGTGAGAACTCAGAGCTTCTTTCAGAGAAGTGTAAACCCCTCTATGCAGAGCTACGAGACATAGTATCAAAGGCTGCTCTCTGAACTGTTTTAGAATGCTGTAGTCTTATTAGCAATATGAATGAAATCTTTGATTTTCTGTCAGTCTCTTAAAATTATTAATATATTTTCAAATAGGAAAATTAATCAAAACTTTATTTGTTACAGATGAATTGTCTTGTTATCCTTATCAGATACTGGATTACTAGATTTAAATTTCACATTAATAGTTTCTAGCCGATTGTGCCGAGGTCCTAACAGACACTCAACAAGTGTTAATTGAACTGTACGTTGAGTTCTTCTAAATCTTACATGGAAAGCACTTTTCAACATGTGGTACCTAGATGATTAAAATTTGTTTCAAAGAGCAGATAGTTTTAGAGAATGAATGTAAGAAGCAAGAGAAGGGTATAATGTATAATCAATGTATTGATTGATTGCTAAATAAACGTGATAGGCATAATGTGCAGAAATCACTGGTAGCCAGGACTTGTAATGAAAGCCTTTTCCACAGCTTTGTAGCCCTCTGGCAGGGAGTCTTGGAGATCAGAACTGTGTCAGACACTTGGGAAGCGGAAGTCCGTGCTCACATGTCACTCAATTTGAGATGTTTAGATTGTTGGCTTTCCAGGGTCATATTCTATAGCTATATTCTATAGCTTCCACAGTTGTAGTGCAATGCTGAAAACGTAGAGGGTACAGAGGCAAATTCTCAAACAGTGAACTGTATGTACAGAAGGATGCTTTAGTAACCAGCCTAAGCTGGTACATTAGTATTCCACCACTGCTAATTTCGGTGTAATGCAAAGATAGGAAAACTGTAGAAATGACAGTGACAAATTATAATAGTCATCATTAATTAAGCACTTATTATCAGCTCACTTAATCTTTACAACCCTATGAATTCTATATTAGTATCACAGTTTTTCAAATGAGCAAGTTGGAGTTCAGAGAAGTTGCATAACATGACTAAGATCACAAACTTAGTAAAGACTGGAATTAGACTGATTAATTGATTGATTGATTGATTTTTTGAGGCAGAGTCTGGCTCTGTTGCCCTGGCTAGAGTGCCATGGCATCAGCCTAGCTCACAGCAA
>CAUYSK010040113.1:0-11853 GCA_963575035.1 Avahi laniger | reverse complement strand
GTATATCTCTTTATTAAATTTTTCATTCATTCCCTGAATTGTTTTTCCAGTTTTTTTTTCATTGATTTTCCATTTTTTCTTGAAGTTCATTGTGTTTCTTTACAATCCGTATTTGGAATTCTTTTTTTTTTTTTTTTTTTTTTATTTCAGCATAATATGAGGGTACAGATGTTTAGGTTACGTGTGTTGCCCTTGCCCCCCCTCCCCCCCTCAGTCCAGGTTTCAAATATGTCCATCCCATTGCGTGGAGCACATTGCACTCTTTGTGTACACATATACCCGTCCCCTCCTCCCTCCTCCCCCCTCCCCCCTGCCCAATATCTAATAGAAGCTCTAACTCTTTGACTCAGGGAATCCATGGGATCCATCTGAGGTCTCTCTCCCTACGCCATGAATGCTCCAAAGGTGATAAACTGGGGCAATTCTAGAGCTTACCTCATTTATTTCTTGTGTAGGGGATCATTGTTATCTGTTGCCTGATAATCAGTTTCAAACCATCATTTTATATATTTAGTCCATTTTTGTTTATTCAGGTAAAAAGATAAATCTTGCCCCCATTAATCCATCTTGGCCAAAAATTAAGGGACCCTCAGTTGTCTGTTATATTATGTGATTGGAGTTTGATCAAATAAATATGGCTATAGCAATCTGGAACTGAGGTAAATAGAAAATAAGTATTTTAATTCTTTCTTGATATCTATTTCATATATAGATTTAAACCAATTTGGACTTTATATCTCAAATTAAAATGTTTTAATTTCTAAATTGCTTTAAGAATGATAATAATGTTGGACATGAGTTTGAATTAACCCAATTGCTACTTGAATTCTTTCCAAAGTCTCAAGACTACTTTCTAGCACATTTCTGGCTTTGAGTTTTCTAGATCTTACAGACTAAATTCTCTCTTCCTTATTTTTGAGCCAAAGGACTTTGTATATGAAAGTGATCATTTTATAATGTAATTAAAAATTTACAAGTCTCTTTCTTCTATTTCTCTATCACCCAGTGAATTCAAGGGATCTAACACTTGATAAGGAAAGTGATATGATCACAATGTGACAGTAACACACAATGAGCTTGATTTGGGTGACACTTCACCAAGTTTGAATGCATGGAAAGTCCCTCACAGCATGAAACTATCCAGAGGCTATGACGTAGAAGGAGAGGAGGGCAATGGAATTCCCAGAGGATAGAGGACCAGTAAGGGGATTCATTAGTCTAGGTGATTTCACTCAGCAGCACACTAGGGAGTCTCTGGGTCAGAGATAACCAAAAGGAAGCAGAAAATGGGGCTCTTTCATACCTATTGGGGTCATTTTATCAATGGCTAGCAGATATTAAGTGCAGTTTTGCAGAGTATACAAAGCAGACAGAGTCTAAGTGGCTAAAAAAAGCATGCTCAATCAGCCTATGTTTAAAGCAATTGGATGTTTACAATTTTGAGTTGCATGCTGGAGGGAATTTGAGCTAATGGATTTCAGCCTGTTATAAAGAAGTAAACCACAGGGGGTCAATTATCAGAGGTCATCTTTAGTTCCTTTATATAACAATCCATCCTCTGCCCTCATGTAGTTTTATAATCTAATTCCTATGTTTAGAGCCAATGATGAGATATCATTAAGACCTAGAATCCTGAGAAACATAAAATAGAATTTCAGACCCCTTTGGCAACTAGTCTCACCATATAGTAAGGAAAAGAGGAGAATAGATCAGAAAAACATATTTAATTTCTTCATACTGTTTACTAAAAGTGATCTTATTGCCGCTTTGCTGCATGTCCCTGACTATCTGTAAACTTAGTTGACTCTTATCTACCCAGATACACCAAGATGTATAACTAGAGTATAGAACCCTCCTTCACTAGTCAACAAATAATCTAGGACTACGCAGTTATCTAACATAATAACCTGTAAAGTATAGTGATAACCAGCCAAAAGTTCCAGTCCGTGAGCCATTTAATTTGTGTAGCTAACTTTTTTACTTTATTTTTTTCTATTTTTTTATTTCTGCACATTATTGGGGTACAAATGCTTAGGTTATGCATATTGTGCTTGCTCCAATCGAGTCAGAACATCAAGCATGCCCATTCCTCAGACAATGCATACCATACTGATTACACGTGTATATATCCATTGCTTCTTCCCCTGCCATCTGCTCGAAACACAATGAATATTATTACTATGTATACACTGAAGTGTTGGTGAGTTAATACCAATTGGATGGTGAGTACATGTGGTGCTTGTTTTTCCGTTCTTGGGATACTTCGCTTAGTAGAATAGGTTCCAGCTCTATCCAGGATAATACAACACATGCTATATCAAAATTACTTTTGTGGGCTGGGTGCGGTGGCTCACACCTGTAATCCTAGCACTCTGGGAGGCCGAGGCAGCCGGATTGTTTGACCTTGGGAGTTCAAAACCAGCCTGAGCAAGAGTGAGATCAGTCTCTACTAAAAAATAGAAAGAAATTAATCGGACAACTAAAAATATATAGAAAAAATTAGCCAGGCATGGTGCCGCATGCCTGTAGTCCCAGCTACTTGGGAGGCTGAGGCAGTAGGATCGCTTGAGCCCGGAAGTTTGAGGTTGCTGTGAGCTAGACTGACTCCACGGCACTCTAGCCTGGAAAACACAGTGAGACTCTGTCTCAAAAAAAAAAAAAAATAACTTTTGTGGGTGAGTAGAACTTCCCGGTCTACATGTACCACATTTATTCATCCACCCATGTATTGATGAGCACTTGGATTGTTTTCACATTTTTTGAATTGTAAATTGTGCTACTATAAACATTCAAATGCAGATGTGTTTTTAGAGAATGTCTTTTGTTCTTTAGGGTAGATGTCCAGTGTTAGGATTGATGAATCAAATGGTAGATCTATTTGTATCTCTTTTAGGTATCTCCATATTGCTTTCCACAGAGGTTGTACTTGTTTGAAGTCCCACCAGCAGTGTGTAAGTGTTCCTGTCTCTCCACATCCATGCCAATTTATTGTTTTGGGACTTTTTGATAAAAGCCATTCTCACTGGGAATAAGTGATATCTCATTGTGGTTTTGATTTGCATTTCCCTGATGATTAGAGACATTTAGCATATTTTCATATGTTTGTTAGCCGTTAGTGTATCTTCTTTTGAAAATTTTCTGTTCATGCCCCTTGCCCACTTTTTAACAGGGTTGTTTATTTTTTTCTTACTGATTTTCCTGAGTTCTTTATAGATTCTGGTTTTCAGCCCTTTATCAGATTTGTAACATGTGAACATTTTCTTCCATTCTGTAGGTTGTCTATTGGCTCTCATGATAGTTTCCTTGACTGTACAGAAACTTTTTAATTTGATCAGGTCCCATTTATTTACTTTTGTTGTTGCTCTGATTGCCTTTGGGGTCTTCTTCATAAATTCTTTGTCTAAGCCAATGTTTATAAGAGTTTTTCCAACATTCTCTTCTAGAATCCTTACAGTTTCACATCTTAGGTTTAAATTTGTTATCCACCATGAGTTGATTTTGTGAGAGGTGAAAGGTGAAGATCCTGTTTCAGTCTTCTACACGTGGGTATCCAGTTTTCCCAGCCTCATTTATTGAATAAGAATTTTTTTACCCAATGTATATTTTTGTCTGCTTTGTCAAAGATTACATGGCTATATGAGGATGGTTTTATATCTGGGTTCTCAGTGCTGTTCCACTGGTCTGTGTCCCTGTTCTTATGCCAGTACCATGCTGTTTTATTTACTATAGCCTTGTAGTATAGCTTGAAGTCTGTTAAATTGATGCCTCCCAATTTGTTTTTTTTGCTTAAGATTGCTTTTGTTATATGGGGTCTTCTCTGATTCCATACAAAGTGTAGAGTTATTAGTTAACTCTTAACTCATGACTAAACACATGCTTTTATTTAAATTGTGTTTGGTGTGCTGTACATATAATATTCCTACTGTTGTCCCAATTAATAATCCTAGGATGATTAGCACCAGGGATACTATTAAGAAAGCTCATTTTCAGAACAGGCAAGGTGGCTCATGCCTGTAATCCTAGTACTCTGGGAGGCCAAAGCCGGTGGATCGTTTCAGCCCAGGAGTTCAAGACCAGCCTGAGCAAGAGTGAGATCCCGTCTCTGCTAAAAAAATAGAAAGAAATTATCTGGATGAATAAAAACATATATAGAAAAAATTAGTCAGGCATTGTGGCACATGTCTGTAGTCCCAGCTACTCAGGAGGCTGAGCCAGAAGGATTGCTTGAGCCCAGTAGTTTGAGGTTGTTGTTAGCTAGGCTGATGCCATAGCACTCTAGCCTGGGCAACAGGATGAGACTCTGTCTCAGAAAAAAAAAAAAGTTCATTTTCAGTGCTGTAGAGTGGTGGCTAATGTGGTTTATAGAGGCAAGAACTTTGGGGGATGGGAGATTCTACTGCTGAGTAAAAATCTACTGGAATTTTGATCCAAAGCCAAGTGCAGAAAATATTGTCTGGGATTTGATGAGAGATAGCCATTTGATTCCATACAGACCAACAAGACTCTCTCTACTGCCTCTATTCTCAGTGTTCCTATGAAGGTAAATTTTTATGGCTTAGTACAATTACAAATGGTATTAATAAAAACATGTAAAGTTAAAGTAAAGTAACTGTGTGTATTATCTGCAATACATTCAGCACTTGGACCAACTACATTGGTTATGGGTTCAATCCATCATTGTCCACATGTTTGCATATCAGTCTCTAGATATTATTGTTGGATGCTATGGGTAGGGCAATAGGCTCACGTTAATGAGTGAAGTTTGCTGATAACTTGGACAAGGGAGAGACATTATTCTTTGTTAGTTAAAATCAGGTTAGTGGGCCGGACACAGTGGCTCACGCCTGTAATCCTAGCATTCTGGGAGGCCGAGGCGAGTGGATTGTTTGTGTTCAGGAGATGAAACCAGCCTGAGCAAGAGACTCCGTCTCTACTAAAAATAGAAAGAAATTAATTGGAAAATTAAAAATATATAGAAAAAATTAGCCAGGCATGGTGGCACATGCCTTTAGTCCCAGCTATTCGGGAGGCTGAGACAGGAGAATCACTTGAGCCCAGGAGTTTGAGGTTGCTGTGAGCTAGGATGATGCCATGGCACTCTAGCCTGTGCAACACAGTGAGACTCTGTCTCAAAAAAAAAAAAATAAGGTTAGGGGAAGCATCCTCAGCATGTGGTTAAATTTGCTATCATACATATTGCTTATGCTAATATGCAGGTTTGATTTGATGAGCAATTGTATGTCCCTCCTTGTTCATATGCATTAGTGCTTGAGTTTCCTGCCAATTGCCATTAGTGAATGCCATACATGTATTTCCATGGGCCATAGGCATGAGATAAGCTTTGCAGGTGCCCTTGGTGATTCAAACATCAAGTCTTACAAATTAATGTTGCTTTCATTTTTTACCCACTCTATCATCCTACAGCAGCAAGTATCATAAAAAGAAATCTGGGATCTTAAAACAAAGCCTACTGAGAGAACATGGAGGAAAATAGTCCCTCAAGTGATTAAAAAAAAAAACTGTTCATGGTCCTGATAACATCAAATTCACAAACCTATGGCATAAGTACACCATATTTAAAGCCATAAGAAATGAAGAACTGACAGAGGAAAAATGGCAGAGTAAAGGTGACCTCCTGGCTTCCTGCATCCAGAGAAAGAGGCATAGAACTCGGTCTGCTACTCACAAGTGGATCACTCCCCCGCAAGAACAGCATTGTGAATCAACGGAGAAACAATGTGGGACACACAACACAGGAATAAAAAAGGTGGATGGGAGATAGGATCACGAAATCTGGAGAGTGGGAGATAAACAATAGAGAATAGAGTGTGGGACAGCTGTGCCCAGCTAGCCAGTGAGTACAGTGAGATCTGACAGACAGGAGAATGTCCTGCTTCCCCACTGATGTCCAAAACCACTCATACAGAAACCTGACTGAAGTCAGTGCAAATCGTGACAAGAGACAATAGGCTCTGTGAAGAGATCAACAGTGGGAAACATCTTGAACTTCCTTGAGTTCTGTGCCAGACTACACTGGGTCAGGGAGGTACTGGCCTGAGCTACCGCTCGAGGGAGTTAGGAGACAGGCACCTCACCTCTGGCAGTCAGTGGGACCAGAATGGAGGTGAACAAACACGAAAAAGGGGACTCTAACCATGAAACCTCTGACGAGGAATAGGCTGGCTCAGAGCGGGTCAGAAAGAATAAGACTTCCTGAAAAAGACACAAAAGAGACAGTGGGGAGTCCTGATGACTCAGCCCACCAATCCAGCACCTGCCAACTCCAGAACAGTTACTCCCAGTGCTAGTGCTCCGTGGGTGTGTGGCAGCCATTTTTGGGGTCCACAACCCAAATGCTGTGGTGCACTAAGGTGTCGGGCGGCTCCCTTCCCCCAGCCCGGGGACTCTAGTGACAAGCACTGCCCTTCCACAACCTATGGTCAACTACGCAGGCCTAATTTGATGGGTGAATTTTGAATACTTCCTCAGTCATGGGAGGCTAATACCTGCGGGATTTACAGGTCCTGGAGCACTAAGTGGACTGAGGCACCACCCCTTCCTCTAGCCAGCAACTTTCATGCCAAAAGTGGCAGGCTTCACCCCTGGAGGTAGGGAGAGGCCAGAAAAGCCACTTTCCCTGTGCAACTGGTGTAAATATGTGGGGCTTTGGCACAGATCAATAGTTAGCAGTTCAGTGACTCCATTTACCAGACCAACTCAGGTCATCCAGTAGGATCATAAATCTGGGACTGGATTTCTGTGTCCTGTCAGCTGCCAACAGTGGGGTTTGCAGAGGCCACAGGCGTACCAAGTAACCCCTCCCACCAGGAGCAGCCTCTCAACTGTGGTAGAAGAACCCTGAACAACATATTAGTGCTCTCCCTAGTGGTGGATAAAGCAACAATAGAAGCACACACATCCAGGCACTTGTGATCTGCTTTGCTCCTAAACACCACCTCTGGCACAGAGTCTAAACAGGGTGTGGCATTTTCAAAAGGAAAACCAAAAGGTGGGAAGCAACAGCTGATCCAAATGGGAAGGAATCAGGGAAAGAACTCTGGAAGTATGAAAAATCAAATGGAAAGCACACCCCCAAAGGGGAACACCAGATCTCTAGAAATGGACATCAACCAACTTCAGAACGCTAAAATGACAGAAGAAGAATTTCAAACATGGATTGTATGAAAACTCAATGATATACAAGAAAAAATTGATAATCCACACAAAGTAACCACAAAAAAAATCCAGGACTTGGAAGAAAAATTTACTAAAGAATTTGTTCAAGGAACAACAAAACACAGTGTAAAGCCTCAAGAACAGGCTAGGTCAAACAGAAGAAAGAATTTCAGGGATTGAAGATAACATATTTCAATTAAATAAGTCACAGAGATAGAGCAGAAAAATAAGAGAAAAGAGCAAAGCCTACAAGAAAAGTGGGATTATGTGAAGAAGCCTAATGTGAGAATTATGGACATCCCTGAGGATGAATAAGAAAATATACAAGGTTTAAATGAACTATTAGGGGATATAATAGAGGGAAATTTCCCAGGCCTTGCTAAAAATCAAGATATCCAGAAGCTCAAAGGACTCCTGGGAGATTAATCGCAAACAGGAAGACATCACAACACACAATCATCAGAATGACCAAAATAACCACCAAACAGGACCTCTTATGAGTTGTAATGCTAAAGAAGCAGGTAACATGCAAAGGAAAGCCCATCCAAATAATGCCAGACTTCTCAACTGAAAACTTACAAGCAAGAACAGACTGGGGACCCATTCTTACTCTTCTCAAACAGAATAATGCCCGGCCTAGAATCTTGTACCCTGAAAAACTAAGTTTTATATATAAAGGAGAAATAAAGATATTCTCAGATAAGCAAAGACTGAAAGAATTTGCCAAAACAACACCAGCCCTCCAGGTAGTACTCAAAACAGTGTTACACACGGATCAGCACAATAAACACTCATGAATGTAAAGTCATCCAAAAGCTAAAGGACAAAGGCCAAATACCACAATGGCTCAAGAAAGAAAACAAAGAAACAAAGTAAAACTCAAAAAAATAAACAGAAATTTGTCCCACTTATCAATTCTCTCAATAAATGTGAATAGCCTGATCTGCCAACTAAAGAGACATAGGTTGGCCAAATTAATAAATATACACAAGTAAAGTATCTTCTGTCTTCATAAAACACATATAACCTAGAAGGATGCATGCAGATTCAAGGTAAAGGGATAGAAATCAATATTCCAAGCAAACAGAAGTCAAAAGAAGGCTGACATGGTGGTTTTGATTTCAGATAACTTAGTTTTTAAATCAACAAAGGTAATAAAAGACAAAGAAGGTCACTATATAATAGTGAATGGTACAGTTCAACAAGAAGACATAATAATTCTAAATATTTATGCACCCATCTCAGGTGTACCCAGATTCACAAAGAAAATTTTACTTGATATAAAGAAAATAATAAACAGCAATACTATAATAGCTGGAGATTTCAATACCCCTCTGACAGCACAGGACAGATCCTTCAGACAGAAAATTAACAGAGAAACAATGGACTTAAACAGAACTCTAGAACAAATGGGCCTGACTGACATTTGCAAAACATTCTACCCCAAAACCACTGAATATACGTTTTTCTCATCAGCTCATGGGACATTCTCAAAGATTGACCATATCCTAGGTGACAAATCTTGTCTAAAAACATTTAAAAAAACAGAAATTATACCATCCATCTTCTCATACCACAGTGGAATAAAATTAGAAATCAACTCTAACAGAAACTCTCATCTCTACACAAAGTCGTGGAAATTAAACAACCTTCTACTGAACAATTACTTCATAAATGAAGAAATCAAGATGGAAATCAAAAGATTCTTTCAACTAAATGACAAAGGTGACACAAGTTATCAAAATCTGTGAGACACAGCCAAAGCATTCCTGAGAGAAAAGTTTATTTCCATGAATGTCTACATCAAGAAGACAGAAAGAGCACAAATCATCTCAAAAAACTGGAAAAGGTTGAACAGACTGACTCCAAACCCAGCATAAATAAGGTCAGAGCAGAACTAAGTTAAATTGACATCAAAAAAATCTATACAGAAGATTAAAAAATAAAAAGTTGATTGTTTGTAAAAATAAACAAAATTGACACACCTTTGTCTACATTAATGAAAAACGGAAAAGAAAGACCTCTAATAAGCTCCATTAGGAATGAAAAAGGAGAAATTACAACTGATGCAATGGAGAAACAAAATATCTTCTCTGAATACTATAAAAAACCTTTATGCACATTAACTGGAAAATGTGGAGTAAATGAACAAATTTTTAGAAACACACAGTCTCCCTAGGCTCAATCAAGAAGAAATAGAATTCCTGAACAGACCAATATCTAGGAGTAAAATTGAAATAGCAATAAAAATACTTCGTAAAAAGAAAAGTCCAGACCCAGATGGTTTCACACCCAAATTTTATCACACCTGAAAAGAAAACTGGTGCCTATCCTCAGAAATTATTCCACAACATCGAGAAGGAAGGAATTCTCATAACACATTTTATGAAGCCAACATAACCCTGATACCAAAACAAGGAAAGGGACCAACGAGAAAACTACAGACCAATATCCCTTAAAAATATAGATGCAAAAATTCTCAACAAAATTCTAGCAAACAGAATTCAGGTGCTTATGAAAAAAAAAAATTCCATCATGACCAAGTGGGCTTCATTCCATAGATATAGGGATGGTTCAACATATTCAAATCTAGAAATGTAATTCACAACATAAATAGAAGCAAAAACAAAGACCATATGATCCTCTTAATAGACTCAGAAAAAGCATTTGACAAAATTCAACGCTCTTTTGTGATAAGAATGCTTAACAAAATAGGCATAGACAGGGCTTACCTAAAAATGATACAAGCCATTTCTGACAAACTCACAGCCAACATCATATTGAATGGGGAAAAATTGAAAGTATTACCACTTCGAACTGGACCCAGACAAGGTTGCCCACTGTCATCATTTCTATTCAACATAGTTCTGAAAGTCGTAGCCAGGGCAATCAGACAACAGAAGGAAATCAAGGGCATCCAAATTGGGGCAGAATAGGTCAAATTATCTCTCTTTGCTGACAATATGATCTTATACATAGAAAAACACAAAGATTCTCCATGAGACTACTGAAATTGATAAACAAATTCAGCAAAGTCTCAGGTTACAAAATCAATGTACAGAAATCAATAGCATTCCTATACACCAACAGCATTCAAACTGAGAACCATATCAAAGACTCGATACCCTTCACAATAGCAACAAAGAAAATAAAGTTACTAGGAATATATTTAACTACAGAGGTAAAAGACCTTTATAGGCAGAAGTACGAAACACTGAGGAAAGAAATAGCAGAGGAAGTAAACAGGTGGAAAAACATACCACGCTGATCGGTCAACAGAATCAACACTGTTAATATTAATAAACACTGTATATATTACCCAAAGTGACCTACGGATTCAACTCAATCCCTATTAAAATACCAACATCATATTTCACAAATAGAAAAAATTTATGCTTTACATGGAACCAGAGAAGACCCCATATGGCAAAAGCAATCGTAAGCAAAATGAGTAAATTGGGAGGCATCAATTTACCAGACATCAAACTGTACTACAAGGCTATCATAACTAAAATAGCATGGTACTGGCACAAGAACAGGGACATAGGAAATGGAACAGAACTGACAAAACAAATATAAAACTATCCTCATGTAGACATGTAATCTTTGACAAAGCATACAAAAACATATACTGGGGAAAAGAATCCTTATTCAATAAATGGTGCTGGGGAAACTGGATAGCCATGTGTAGAAAACCGAAACAGGACCCACACTTTTCACCTCTCACAAAAATCAACTCACAGTGGATAACAGACTTAAACCTAGGGCATGAAACTAAAAGAATTCTAGAAGAAAATATTAGAAAAACTCTTATAGACATTGGCCTAGGAAAAGAATTTATGAAGAAGACCACAAAGACAATCACAGCAACAGCAAAAATAAATAAATGGGACCTGATCAAATTAGAAAGCGAACTATCACAAGATTAAACAGACAACCTAGAATGGGAGAAAATAGTCATGTTACACATCTGATAAAGGGTTTATAACCAGAATCTATATAAAATCCAGTATAAACAAGAAAAAATCAAACAACCCTATCAAAAATTGGGCAAAGGACATGAACAGAAATTTTCAAAAGTAGATAGACTAATGGCCAACAAACATATGAAAAAATACTCAACATCACTAATCATCAGGGAAATGTAGACCAAAATCACAATGAGACAATACTTATCTCCAGTGAGAATGGCCTTTATCAAAAAGTCCCAAAACAATAAATGTTGGCATGGATGCAGAGAGATAGGAACACTCATACACTTCTGGTGGGACTGCAAACTAGTACAACCTCGGTGGAAAGCAATATGGAGATACCTTAAAGAGATACAAGTAGATCTACCATTTGATCCAGCAATCCCATTACTGGGCATCTACCCAAAAGAACAAAAGACATTGTATAAAAAAGACATCTGCACTCGAATGTTTATAGCAGCACAATTCACAACTGCAAAAATGTGGAAACAACCCAAGTGCCCATCCATACATGAGTGGATTAATAAACTGTGGTATAGGTATACCATGGAGTACTAGTCAGCCACAAGAAACAATGGTGATATAGAACCTCTTGTATTTTTCTGGATAGAGCTGGAACCCATTCTACCAAGTGAAGTATCCCAAGAATGGAAAGATAAACACCACATGTACTCACTGTCTTATTGGTTTTAACTGATCGACATCT
>CAUYSK010040111.1:0-38519 GCA_963575035.1 Avahi laniger | reverse complement strand
CATGGAATACTACTCAACCATTACAAAAAGTGAAATAATGTCTTTTGAAGTAATTTGGATGGAACTGGAAGCCATTATCCTAAGTGAAGTATCTCAGGAATGGAAAAACAAATACTGCATGTACTTACTTATAAGTGGAATCTGAACAATGGATATACATGATCAGAGTGGTATAATGGACTTTGGAGACTTGGAAGGGAGCAGGGTCAGAGGAGGGTGAGGGATCAAGAAATTATCTATTGGGTACAATGTATACTGTTTGGGTGGCAGGTACACTAAAAGCCCTGCGCTCACCACTCTACAATTCATTCATGTATCAAAAAACCACTTGTACTCCCTAAATCTATTGAAATAATAAAAGGAAATTCAGTGCCTTAGAATGGCCACTGCCTACTCTTTCAGCATTATTGCTCACTGTCTTATTGATCTGATCCAACCACATCCTCTGTGTTTCACTTTTACTGAGTATAAACTACCCCTTACTACCATCTGAATTCTTAACTCCTTAACTCAAGTTGGCATAAATTAAATCCTCATTGTCTGCAAGTGTAAAGTAATACATTGAGTTTCCACTTCAGAAAAGTCATATTAGACCTTAAAAATACCAAAATTAATCATGAAAATTAAAAATATAAGCACAAATCAAACACCTAATATAAAAATGATTTCTTAATTTTATTGTAGGGGGTTAAGTTTCTACATGGGCTAACTGGCTGAAAATTTTTATTACACAAATCCAAATAAATTAGGTCTGAAGAAACCTTCTTAATTTCCAGTGTGTTCCTAACCGTGGGCATTTTTCTTTGCTCCAAAGATCTTCCTACGTCTTCCAAAGTATAGACAAATGCCTACAAAATTTTAATTTTCCATTTGCTGTGCATGAATGTTTCTAACATTTTTTTTCCAGGCATACACTGTACAGGATTATGTTCCATGTTGGCTTCAGTTGAGTCTTAAAAGTAAATACCACTTTGGGTTCTTATGGGGGGGGGGGGAATCTAAAAACAGCATAAAACAAAGAGCCGTATAAATTGTGGATGCCTGAACTTGCAGTTCCAAAACCCAAATCTCCTAATAGTTACACACTTCATTGTCTTCTTTAGATTCCATCTGCCCTAGGTTACTCTGCACACACAATCCCCACATAGCACATCCAGACCCTCTAACACTAAAATACCTTGGCTCAGCTCAATTGCCATACTTTAGCAAAACTTTTCTTGACTTATTCCCAAAACAAATTGCTCCCTTTATACATCCTCACCATACTTTATAAAGACTGCTATCATAGCTGCTATTAACAATTTATTCACATATCTATCTTCTACCAAACTCTAAGTCCTTGGGTGCAGGGTCCATGTCTTCTCCAACTTTTCAACCCAAATATACAAACTTTTAATGTAGGTGAAACAGCACAAAGAAGAGCCATAGTCCTGTTGAGGAGGTGGAACTTGCTAAGTCCTAAGCCTTCTGATTCGAAGTGAATTCCCTGGAACCTTGAAGAATCCCCCTGAATCATGAGCTGGACATGAAATGGAACCTGGGCTTGAAGGACAGGGTAAAAATTGGCCACTGAGGCACACCCATAATAACACAGTGAAAAGGCTCATGCGGAAACGAGGCAGAAAGATGGATAGCAGAAAAGAAAGAAAAAGAAAAAAAGGGAAAATGGCAGCTAAGACCATTCTATGAGAGGTCCTTGGCAGGATAAGTGCTAAAAAGCTAACATATATCACACTTACACACACATACATGCACCGTATATTTTGCCTATTATTTAATAAGTTTTTCCATGTACAGTATGTCCTCAATAGTGCTATTATAGATCTCTTAATTATGTAATGGTCACCATAACAAAAATATTAATAAGGCAACTCTTGATGAGTTGACTACTATGAAATTTATATTACAAAATGAATTTAACATACATAATGTGACATAAATTATATGTCTAATAATAGTCATAAAAACAGGTATACAATAAGAATCCATCATTTCTATTGCTAGACAAATACTTAAGGTATATCCAGCACAAAGAAAATGGAAAGCTCATTCATTACTTGATCATCCAATCTAGTAGACTAGAGCAGTGTTACTCCAATTGATCTGCTTTTGACCACACTCTAAAGAGACAAGTACAGATATTAAGCATAAACTTTTAGAAATGATGGCAAGTTGACATTGTCATATCTACTGAATTTAACAATAAATATTGGGGACTTGTGTTTTATTTGTTTTTGTATTCAATTTTATAAATTAATTTTGTTGTGTCTTATGAAAGAATCAATCTGCAATGGATTGGAAAAAAAAGAACAGGAAGAGGTCAAGGAGGAGAAGGGAGAGGAGGAAGAGGTTGTTCACCAGAGTTTGAGAAGCCCAGCTCTACTAGATGTAACCCCACCAGAAAGCCCATCCGATTGGTAGCTAATACCACTCTCAAACTAGAAGTTGAATGGGCTGAAAATTCCAGGTGAAAGATCAGGGGAGATTCGTACCTGGCGGTCTAGGCTGGAGGGAAGGGCGGGAGGCAGTGAGTCACTGAGGCAACTTCTTTTATTCATTAGATGAGTGCACAAGGCACTGTTCGCTAGGGAGAAATGAAAATGTTCCTGCTCCAAGAAAAATTATTTTCAATTTGAATACTTTCTAAGGTCCATTTCAACCCTAAAATTATTCTCTGATTCTACTGTTGGCCTATTGCTGAAAAAAAATGTGCTCAATTGATTCAACTGCAGTTTTAAAAATAGTTTATTTGACAGCAGAATCAAGGAAGAGTTTTTCGGTTAAATTTATAATCTGCACTACATACAGCACAATATAAGATGGGAACCCTCAAATCTAAGAAATATCAGAAGTCATTACCTGGGAAAGAGAAATCATTACTTGTAGTTGTGGGAGAATACACAGAAAGAAAGAAGGAGAAAGAGAGGGAGGAAAGGCAGGAAGGGAGGCAGAGAGGGAGGAAAGAAAGAAAGAATAATGTGCCTGAAAAATGAGGCACACAATTAATAGAATGTGAACTGCTAGTGATAAATTAGGCAGTGGGAAGACTGAAGTTTTATTTGAACAAAACACAGTCGTTAAAGATGGAAAGGTAGCAAACCCTGCCATGATGTGATTCTGAGTAAGTGAGAGAATGGGCTACAGTACTTTGGCTGCTTTAGACAGGGTGATCTCATCATAGATTTTAGACTGTCCATTATAAGCATAAATTATCACCCCATGAAACTTCGATAGACTGGATGCTGACCTGGAAATTAACAATCAAGCACATTGCAGAAAAAATTTTAAAGTGAACCTTTTTGCTTAGAACCAGCATGGTGCTGATTAGGAAAAAAAAGCAAAACCACTGCAATTTTTTAAATCGCTATTGTTAAAATAGAAATTAGTTGAACTAGCAATGAGAAATACTTCACCTGTCTTAAAAACCACTCCCTACCCTGCCACGAAGATTTGTTGATGGATACCAATGCTTATTTGTAAAGTGTTAACAGTTGAACAGAAAAGAAAATTATGGAATTTATTTTTGCATTTTAATAAACTGCTAATCAATTAGTTGCTATATCAAATAATTACTGTCGATATAGCCCAAAACTGAATCCATCACATGGCATCAAAAATATACTATCAGAGCTGGGTATATGCATGCCCTTTCCAGAAAAAAATATTCCCAGATGGCTATTACTATTTGTGAAAGTCAGTATTTTCATTTAAATAATATTTCTTTGTCTATATGCTTAACATCATTTAAAATTCTGATATATCTATCTAAAATAATATAAATTGTTTCCTCTCAAAACATCCCGATTCTAATAGTTTACTAATATTATTTGTTTTTCTTTCATGAATTGAAGCCCTTTCCTTTACCTTGAGAAGTGTTTTAATGGCTAAATTTTTTAAAAGTTAATATATATAAATCACTTTAAAATGGAGTTAAAGGAATATATGTGGTAACTTACTATTCCTTAGTAACAATACAGGAATGCATAACTCTTAAGAGTAAATTTTTCTGAAACAAATACATAACTGGACTTTTTTAAAGCATTAGGCAGTATTTGCATTATTATGAGTATATATTTTCTCTGATGACCCAAATAGTATACTATGATATTTTCTTTCTTGTAAAACTTTGCATCTTTCCTGGATTTAATAGTTGCCTCTCTTTTTCCCCTTTGCTTAGACTCTTCCCAAATTCTCCAACATTAAAACGACGTCAGGTATGGATTTCCAATGGTCAAAGACATCAAAGGTGGTCCATATTCCTGGAGCCCTTAGTGTTCATGCTCCAGTTTGGGTTGGTTGTTCCCTAGACCTGACAACTATGGCCCTGTGATTTTCTTTCACTTCTCCTAGTTTCCATATTGCTGGAAGAGTTCCTTGAGGTCTTACTCCTTTGTACACAACACATTTTTTTTTAATTTAGAGGCGTCTGGGATCTTGTCTTCATGCCTAGGGATGTAAAATTTTGTGCTAAATATTCTTAGCCGGTTTTCATTAATTTCACAATGCACTTGGCATGTGTAAGTTCCTGTCCTTCAGTTCCGCAACATTTTCTTTGTATTACTTTGAGAATTTATTTTCTTTCGTATTATGTGGCATACTTGTTTTCTTTTCTGGGATATTCCTTTAATGTTCAAACCTTTCTACTGCTTTATTTCTGCTTTCGTTTTTAGTTTTCATGAGGTCTCTTTTGTTCTTCAATTGTTCTGAAAGTATCATCACATTCTTTTTAATAGATGCATTTTTTCTTTTATTTCTCTAAGTTAACTTTCTTTCTTGTTTGTTTATGTCATTTCTTCTGCTCTATAACTATCAATTTAGTTTCTCCAATTTCCTTTTTAATAGTTTTTTGTTGTTTTTTTTTTCCACTTATGGCCTGTTCCTTTGTTGTCATGGCATTTTCCAAATACTTGGTGATACTTGTCTACTATTTAAGAGAAAATGAAAAGCCTGGCAACACCATACACAAGATCTGCAGCTCATCAACCAATGTATTTCATTAGAGAGTGAACAGGTCTTCAAATGTGACCTGTCCTTTTAAATGTCAGTATCTCTAGATCTTTTCTCTGGAGCCAGTTTCTCCAAAAAATAAGTTTTTACTAATCTATTTAGAGAGGGGTGAGGAGGGAATTATAGTCCTGTCTGCCAACGCTATTGGAGATACTTGATGAGGGGCTGCATTGTTCGTTATGCGGATTCCACCCTCAGCTGTGCACAGTGTTTCCAAGTCTGAAATCTCTCTAGTTCAATGTCCCCTCAGAATAAACCTCCTCATCTCTGACTAGAGCAGGGGCACTCCAGTAGTCGGTCGTCTGTTCATGCAGGGGAAGAGGGGCTACAAAGCTATAAGATACCCTGTTTAAACTTTCAATAAACTCCCCTGTTTTTGTCCCATATTTCATGCTCAGCTTCTGCAGTATCTAATATTGCCAATTTCTGTCTTCTCCAAGGTTCTAAAGCATAAATTTGCTTCCTGCTCATTGGCATCTCCTGTAAGCACTAGGTATTTAACTTTCTCTGCTCCTGTAGCCCCTCCTTCCAATTTACATTACCCATAAATTCATAGCATTTCCAACCTTTGTTATCTCTTTTCCAATCCTCTTTGTTCATACGTATTTCTATTCCATTTTTTTTTCTTTAGTCTTAGTGAGTTATTGAGTAGGGTACAGAGACAAGCACATTCACTCATATTGCCATCTTGAACTGGAATCTCAAGATATTTTTTCCACATCAGAAAATATACCACTTCCAATTATATAAAGTTATCTGAATTTGATTACAGAAAAAGAACTATATTTCTCATATTATTCATTCACCCTCCTGATTTAAAGTAAGAATTTTATTTTTTGGTCCATCAGTATGAAAGAAAAAAAAAACCAACCAATCAACAAAAAAAAAACCTGTCACATATATATGGCCAATTCGGCTACCTAGAATGATTCCCATCATTTCCTTGGTTATGAAGAGAGGAAGGGGAGTTTCTAATGAGCTGCTCTACTCTACGTGTCCACTTTCTACGATTCCAGAAACTACACCTATCAATCATCTACAAAATACATTCCATCTCTTTGGCATCCATCTGAAATTCCCCAGCTAGTAAAATGACAATGCCACGTAATAACAGGTGAACTCGGTGGAGGAAAGGTATGTATGATGTGACAAGAGGACATGGCTATGACAAAAAGCCTTAAGAGTAAATGGTTTTCCTTTCCATGTATCATTCCTCCTGCATCCTCCACACCTTCATAAAAAATCACTTCCAAAGTGCTGAAATAGTAGATGAGCTTACTATAACACAGTAACAGCCAAAAGGAAGTATAAAATGAAAAAAATGAAAAAGGACAGTCTTTACAACAAGAAGAAATAATTAACATTGGATTCCAATGAAGGTTCAAGACTACTCCATTCATAATTCCTACTCCATTGATAATTTTAATAAAACCAATTGACCCAGTCAGTTTTCTGTTAAAGTTAATAAAAAAGCTAATGTAGGGGCCACAGAGGGTCAGCATCGATTCCACAGGGATTTCCCTTCCTTCAGAATAAAAACTTTCATTAATCTGCCTCAAGAAAATGAAAGAGACAGGCCGGGAGTGGTGGCTCACTCCTGTAATCCTAGCACTCTGGGAGGCCGAGGTGGGTGCATCGCTCAAGGTCAGGAGTTCGAGATCAGCCTGAGCAAGAGTGAGACCCCGTCTCTACTAAAATATAGAAAGAAATGATCTGGACAACTAAAAAAATATATATAGAAAAAATTAGCCAGGCATGGTGACGCTTGCTTGTAGTCCCAGCTACTCGGGAGGCTGAGGCAGGAGGATTGCTTGAGCCCAGGAGTTTGAGGTTGCTGTGAGCTAGGCTGACGCCACGGCACTCATTATTCTAGCCTGGGCAACAAAAGCGAGACTCTGTCTCAAAAAAAAAAGAAAGAAAATGAAAGAGACAGAAAATAAAACAAAACAGAAAAGCGTATCTCTCATAAAAATTCTGTGTTTGGGATAATGAAAAGAGAAGTTTATGCGAGGTATACATTGACCACAAGCACACTGTGAGTTCAAAGTGCGGCCTGGTTGTCAAACAAGCTAAGGCATCCTTAGGCAGCATACGTAGAAGCATGGAAGGTCTCCAGCTAATGAAATTGGAGTTTTCCCAAAATTTCTGCCTATGAAGATTAATATTGAATAAACCATTTTTTGTTATTCAGAAAAACATCAAGATGCCCAATAAGTTTATCAAATATTTCTAAACATAATGAATGCTTAGGTAGGGTTAACGGACTTGGTATGTGCACATTCCAATGCTTAATGGGAAAAAATGCTAATAAAAGAATTGTTAAAATCTGAATTTGATTTCTAAATGCAGGGCCACACATAAAACATCCCATGAATGTATTCAAAGTCAGCCAATTTTTAGTAACACAAAGGATAAGAACAGGGACCACCTCTCCTATTACATGTCTGAACCTCCCCTTACATTTATAATACAGGTTTACATCCTTGGAAGCACGGTCAAAATTATTGACTTGCAAATGGGAATGGCTCAAAGTGCTAACATAGCTTGCTCCTCAAATGTAGATCAGATAATGACAGCTTAAGCACTAAGTGTATATGCAGTAGAAATTAAATGAAAACAAGGTACCTTCTCAGAATAGCAAAATACATTAAAGTGTATGCTGAGTGATGAAACAAACATTTAATCTGTGAGTTCCTAATAACATGATAAGATCTTGACTTACTGATTTTAGAGAAAAGGCTTATGAACTCTGATTTAGCAAAGTAAAATACCTTAGAATAGGGCTAATCTTAAAGAGATGTTTGCCAATAAAATATTTGTAGATGTCTAGCATATATTAAGGGCTAAAGAGATAGTACTTTTATTTTAATTATTTAGTGATTGCTAATGAAAATATTCATATTAAAAGCTGTTTTCCATAGAAGATAGTTTAGAGTATAGACACTCTAGCTGTTTTTTCCCCTCTATGCTCTAAAGCGTATTTTTACATGTTATCTAATAACACTCCTCCATGTGAACAATAATTTATTCATACATCTTCCTGCAACACTTGATTATAAACTGCTTGAGCTGAAAGAAATACTAGGCATCTTTGTGTCTCAAACACCTGGCTTAATGTGTGTATGAAGGTATGAAAGGTATCCCATGAATGGATAATGATATGGACCCATATATTAGGAAATCTGGGCATGAATATTGATTTCGTTTCTATATCTGGACAATGGACTACCCTAAAGCTCTTTGCTTTGTAATGGTCTAGGGCATGAATAAAAAAATAACTTTCTATTCAAAGAGTTAGGTTAATCAACCGAGGTTGCAGCCTGAAGCACTTTGTTAAAAAGAATTCTAATAATGAATTTGGGTACAATTTAGATTGCAATACACTATGGATGCAAAAAGAAGGCAAACCTAGTATATTCACTATTCCAAGCCTAGGTTTAGAAATTGGATGGCCTCAAATGCATAAAGGAGGACACTCAGTAAAAACATCATTGAGATTGCTTTGATCTTGAATAAAAGCACACATATTAATGTTATTTATTTCTTCATTTTCTTTTTCTTCATATATACACATATTAGCTAGAGGACCAGAAAAAGACTATGTTCCTGAATATCTTGCTTATACATGCCATCAACAAAGTATTATCAAAAACAGTGGTAAGCACAGAGAATGGGAGAGAGAGATTTCCTATTTGCCCAAACATCCCTTAGTAACGATCAACTACATATACGGTAAAAATAAATGAAGAAAATATATTTTCTCAAATACTATTTGGATAATACATTTTAAAAGAATAGGTATGTCTAAAATATCCCAACTGCCAATCTTAAGTATACTTTTAGTCAAATAATGTAAAAATCTCTAAAAATACTAATATTTAATGGTTGATTTAAATCTCTAAAAATGAATAACTTATTTGTCAATGTTTCTGACAAAAATATAGCTAATCACTAATTACATAATTGAGTGTGTAGAGCCTTATCTATTAATTGGTGGTAATTATACTTTTCAACAGCTAATATTTACTAATTTTAAAAGCAAAATAAATAGGGAATATAATTATACTGGGACAATTAAAGAGTATTTTGCATACTTATTCTCTTCCAAGAATACACTTCATTTTTTCCCGAGAAAACATCTATAACTCAAGTTAAGACAATTCTCCACAATATGACCACATTCATTTTTTATGGCAATGAAAATTTTCAGAAAATTTCATAGTAGAATCATATTGATAACAAACATGTTTCCTTAAATAAACAAAAATTAAAGCTATTGTTTTAAATGTCCATAGTATTTTAAAATTTGGATCTTAAAAGTCAAATAATTTATTTTTATAAAAAGGGCATAACTATTCGATAAAGAAGCCCCTTCCCTATTACCCACTCCTCAAAATAATCAGGAAATGAAAGCCAACAATGTGCTCTTTTCACCTTTTAGCACTAATGCTCGCAAAGTCTTCCTTCTCTCTTTCTACTGCTATCACATACAAGTCTAGGTTCTCATCAGGTTCAGAGCTGGAAAATTTAGCCATGCAATTCTTTGGCTTTGCAATCGAACCCCAAGTTAATCTTCTCATATGACACAATTTACTGTACAACATCATAACTGGTCTCCCCATTTCTCAGTACATACACCAACACACACATACACACTTCCTTGTTTACTATCTAATCAGGCCCAAATGTCTTCCTGAACTCCAGGTCTTGCTTTATCTGCTGCAGTCATGCCCTGTAGCTTTACTTGCCTTTACTAGGAAAAGCTAAACAAGAGAACCAAGGTCTCCTGAAATTCAGTCTAATTCTCATATCAAAGACAAGACTGGTGGCCTAGATTGTGTGCTGCCATTGTATGTAGTTGGGGGTGAAAAACACAAGAATATCATGTGGGAGTGTAAGAAATTTCTCTCCCCAGCCTGGTTATCTGTTCCTAATCCTTAACCCGACCATGTTTGGTCCTTCACACTCATGAACTGCTCAAAACTACACTCACTGTAAGAGGGCATATTACAGAATTTAATTGATGTGATCACTTTGACTTTGGATTTGTTTTCCAGAGCAGTCTCACCTACAGTGGCTTGGTTTGAAAGTGTGTGTAAACTATCTATTTGAGGTCTGGAGTGGTGATTCACACCTCTAATCCTAGCACTCTGGGAGGTCGAGGTGGGAGGATCACTTGCGTTCAGGAGTTTGAGACCAGCTTAAGCAAGACCGAGACCCCTGTCTCTACTAAATAGAAAAAATTAGCCAGGTGTGGTGGCGCACACCTGTAGTCCCAGCTACTCAGGAGGCTGAGGCAGGAGTCTCAGGTTGCAGAGAGCTATGATGAGGCCACTGCACTCTAGCCAGGGCAACAGAGTGAGACTCTGTCTCAAAAACAAACAAACAAAAACAAAACAAACTATCCATTTGACTCATACATTGTATTGTTTCCAGGGAAAAAAAGACATCATTGAGCAAAACATTAAGTGAAAAGGAAAAAAATAGGCAATTCTCCCTGCCTACAAAATTTTTGTTTATCTCTGAAGATATTAGAACTAATGGCAAAAGGCATTGTAGAGCGAGGAAAACCAGAATAAAGTTCTCTTACTTCGTATAACTGCATTAAACTTCATTTAACATACAAATGGAAAACAACCACAAACATCCTAAAAATGAGCATGAAGTTCCTACAATGTAATGCTAGGCATCCATTAGAAATAACGAATAAATCCCTGATACAAAAAACTTCCCAACATACACACTGTCTGTGAGAAAGCCAGTTGGAGAACGGTATAGGTAGTATAATCCTCTCATTTATATAATTCTTAGAAGATAAAATTCTAGGCCAGGCACGGTGGTGCACAAGTCCCAGCTACTCTGGAGACTGAGGCAGTAGGATCGCGTGAGCCCAGGAATTCAAGGCTGTAGTGTGCTATGATCACACCTGTGAATAGCCACTGCACCCCCACCTGAGGAACACCTCGAGATTCCCTCTCTTAAAAAAATATTATATGTATGCCTGTATATGAATAAAAATGTATAGAGAGTATACGCAAGGAACAATTTACACTGGTTACATCAAAGTGGATGAGGAAAAATTTCCAATTTCACAATGAAGTGCCTAAACACATATTAATTATTCACTAAAATATTCTTAAAAGAGCACAAATGTGAAGGCCATGTTGCCAGTGCTTCATGTTACTGTTACAATTGAAAGTAATCTCAAATATTCCAACTAAAGGTTGATTTTAAAATGTTCCCACCTTCTTTCAAAAGAAAGTGTACAAGTGTTGCTAGCTATTTGCCATTCAAATAATAGATTGGTTTATTTATCCAAGGAGAAGAAACATTACTTCATTTCCACAGTTTCAAGCTTCAGAGATTTTATTAGTTCTTAGCTTTCGGTTGGTTGGTTGGTTGGCTGGTTGATTTGGACTGTTTTTATTCTTGGGCTCTGACAAATAAATGATACTGAGTTATTATATGAAAAACACAACAGCAAAGCATCTAAAAGGTAATCAAGTACAGGGGCATTTCGAATTATATTTACTTAGGTCTAAAAAGGCGTCCTCTAAAACAGTTAACATGTGCTGACAATGTCATGTTAAAGTCCTAACTTCATTACTTAGAACACATTGCTTCTCTATTAAATATGAAAATGGTTATGTCTCTAATATCTGCTTTCATTATCACCTAATACCATTATAGACTAGATTGCATTACTAACTGCAAGGCAGAGATGGCTTCAGTATGGTTTATAGAGCCAAACAGAATATCATTACAATCAGATTAAACCATCGATGGTAGAGTAAATCTACTTAGGCATGTCAGGTTTTAGAGAAGGCGAAATCACATGCCGGCGTGAGAAGGAACTGTTGATTTTCTGCAGTATTCTAAACTAGCCAAGTATTTCAAGGTGCTCAACTAATCCAAGTATTCTCCATTTAACTGGCTGTGCAATTCACATGAACTTCCCTTCAATCAATGGCTCGCTATAAGGATACAGACTTGAGAACTTAAAGCAGGTTATCAAATTGGAAAAGAAAATCATTATCTAATGATGGAAGAACACCACAGTCTTGTCAAAGTAATCATCAGGCTGTGTAAAGTTATGCCAAGTCTTGGTAAAGAAAAAAAAGAAAACAGGATGCTGATTAAGCTATAGGATTGCAAACTATAATAATAAATAAGCCACCGGTATGTAATCGGTTTCAGGCTCTCTTGCTTAAATCGTTGAAAACTCAAGGTGGGAAGCAAGAGGTGTATGTACACACACCACTCACAATGTGAAAGGAAACTGACTTGGGAATAAGGCCCTTTGGGCACACCACATATGTAGGATATAAGTAGACCCTGCTCTTGGGATCTATTGACATTTTGGTAGAAATGAGGAAATCTGCTGAAAACTGAAAAGCAGCTAAACAAATCAATTTCAACAAAATAACACAATTCAAATCTACAAGAAAGGGAAAAAATGACTATTTTCAAAAGACTAGCACAAAAAAAGAAAGAAAAAGAAGCTACCTAGTTTGGTAATGCTTTCCAAAGTACTGCCAACTTCACGTGAGGTAGATGTGAAATGACTATACAATTAGGGTGCTTAGGTACTTTCTAAGCCAACGTAACTTTCTGAATGAGTTGTTTATTCTCACATAGTATTAATAAGTAGTCTACATAACTTATAATATTAAGATCCATTTTCTCCTTAGTTTCTCTTTTTTACCCCCGATCAGGAGCTAAAATCACTTCTGCCTCACTACCCTAAAGACCCTGCCAGTCTATGAATCCTCAATAATTAACTGACGTCCAGGTGAGAATTTTGGAAGGACAGATGCTTTAACTATTCTCTAACCATGAGTTTGCATCAGATTTAGATTCTGTCATCACTTCCACCACCTTATCAGCAGCCCAGGTTATAGTACAAGCCAGAAAACTGGCGCTGTAGATGGTCCAATGGCTGCATCTTTATTTATGTCATTATGTGTTTCCAAAGAGATTATGTCTCTAGGTTTCTAAGGTGTTCCAAGGATCACAAAATTAATCACATAACATTTGAAGGAAAGATAGTTTAACTACTGTAATTAAAATAGATTCCGTAGGGCTTGGTTGATTTCAAAAACAGTACAAGCCAACACTATTATGGGATTACACCAGAACAAGTAAATAAATAAGGGGTGGTACCTTTGCTTGCAATCATAGAAGTATAATGTCCTATGTCTGAAAGGGAATAGTCTCCCTTCGTGACTGAAGATGAGTCAGGGACCTTGAAAACATTCACAGGAGGATTGGGAGAAGAAAATGGATGCCACCTGTATTCAAATAGCTAAAGCATCATCACATGAAAGGAAATGTTGGTTTCTTCTGTGTGTCCATGTACATGTAGAAGATGCAAGTAACTGTATCTCATTCCTTGCAAAAGAATTATCTGGAAATCAGAGCTTTCCAGAAATAGAAAGGGTGTTAGAATTTTCTCCATAAAGAGGGCTAGCTGGCAGTGCCCCATGCTGTCTGATTCTGGAGGTCTAGGCTTTAGGGCCATGGGTAAGGTGATGTCTGGGTTCCTTAGGCAGTGATGGTGCAATGGCACATAACTCTTTGAGACCCAACACCTCATTTTTATAGCAGAAATGATGTTCTTATATAACATAACTTACCTACTCACGTTTTTTATCAGAAAAATGTCCTAACTGTATTATAAACTGTAAAAGGATTTTATAGCTTATAAAAATTGTTTACAATAAAATAATAGTAGTTCAGGAGGTAAATGCTTAGGCCAAGAAGATGATGAGAAGACAGGTACAACTGCCAACTGACACTATGTGTCCTATCAATCAAATACTAAAAGCAGTGTAGCCATCAGTATCACAATTTGCTACAACAGTGTGCAATGCTTGTTAAAACATGGAACACAACAAAGTGGAGTCTTTTCCCAATTTACATGGTAGTCATTTCTGAAAAATGTACTGTATAATAAAACCAAGATAAAAAGGTTTTTTTAATGCATACAAGAGTTACTTTCCAAAATCAGAAAATTATATACAAGGTTTTCATTTACAGGAGTGACTTGAAGCATATTTGAAAGTCTTGAAAGATAAAAGACCTCTTTGCAATGCAGAAAGTCTAGTGACTCTAGTATCCGACAAGTTCGTGGTACCCACTCAACTACAGTAACACAGCAATGTCACTGGTATGTTTCCAAAGGGCCCCCCTGAGGGCAATTCTGGTTTTGCGTACTTCATGGAGATGTACCCGGCAGATTCCTCAATAAGACAGTGAAGTCAAAACTCGAAGCTGGGGGGAACTGATATGGAAGGAAGTAGGTAGACGGAAGAGGAGGCCTGATGGAGTTAGATCCATGACTCAGAGAACAATTAGCTGCAGTTGTTTTTCATATGGTTTTTGCAGATGCACCTCTCTCCTGAGCATTTTAAAGCACAGCTCAGAAGCAGGGGGAGGTTGTAGTTTCTAGTCGGCCACAGATAGTATCCAAGCAGAGGCTCGATAACTATTCACAAGGAAGACTGAAATGGGGATTTGGGTACCTGTGATTCTATGGGACTGTGTGAAATGTTTATTCACCATGTAACTGGTCAAGTCAGTCTTCCTAGGAATCTAGGATAGAGCTGTCAACTTTCACAACTACTTCATTCGCAAATAACCCTTCTTACAATGTGCTCTATAATGGCAGCAACCATATATTTCATCATCCAAAGCAGGACATATATATATATAAAATTTCAGAATAATACAGGAGTACCTCAAAGAGCTAAAAGTAGAACTACCATTTGATCCAGCAGGTCGCTTTTTACAAGGCAAGGAGATGCTTTTAACAATTTACACAGCACAACAAGGATAAGCCACACCAGTCCCAGGCAAAGCTGGACCCCTCTATGTTGGAACTGATGTCTAAGTAAGGAAGAACAATCTAGAAACGGTAGTGATTACACCATACAACATCACCATATACATAATAACCCCACGTGACTGCCTAAACCATTCAGAGCTTTCTTTCTCCCATATTTATAAAAAAAATAACAACATTATGGCATCAAGAAAATAACAGCTTGCTGTTTCTATATATTTTTCCCAAATAATACATTTGCTGTATTACTATGTTTATATTAAAGCATATATACTTTAAATTGCCTATACCAATTTTAGTTTCAAAATATAAGTTTAAATCGTAAGTCATACTATTAAATTAAAGGCATCATTAAGTTAGAAAACTACATGTATAAATATATCATATTTTATACTACGTTAACAGAGTGATTTCAAAGTAATTTGAAATATGTAATCCTATGAGGATCAGTCATCCAAAATGAGGACAAGCATGAATGGGTATATTCACACTAAGCAAAAAATATAGCAATATCATGAATTATCCTTATGTTTACATTTCAAGTCTAAAAGTGAAATGGTTGTTTATTAAGTCATTCTTTATTACAAAAGCAAAGATACCTACATATTAAAATGTTGGCTCTTTGATTTAAAAGGTCACAATTTACAACATCCAGAGGTTTTAAATTCTTTTCACAAAGCATATGGTTTACATTGTAACCATGAATTATTTGTGTATAATATGCCTATAGGCTGCATGATCTTCTGAAAAGAAATTAAGTCCTCTTTGAAAAGAGGAAAATACTGGATCTGTTGTATTTTCCAGCTCATTGTTCCACTTTAATAGTTTGCTTACAGTTGTACCTACTCAGTAAAGGCTCATTAGAGCAAATGTTGGATAACTGCCTGAGTGAATGAATGAACCAGGAATCCCTCAAAGGAAAATGTTTAAAAAGGTAAATTATTCAATTACGAATCTACAGCGATGATCAGTATTTCTAGTAGAAAAAAACTAAATGCATGTAAAACAGTATTGCAGTTCACCCTTCTAATACTTTTTTAGACAAATGCCATAAAAAAGTTGAGATTATAAATGAAGTCTTAAGTCTTATTTATGCATACCAAAGTTTCAGAAATGAAATTATACATGGCTATAGATCCAATTATTTGAATTTGGTTCAACAATTTCAACCACATCAGAGGACCTATTATGAACTAATTACTTCTCAGTCACTAAGAATACACAGTTATAATTTATGCCCTCAAGCAGCTTTTTGTCTAACAATAACCATTTCTCATTTGATATTTTTATTTTTTTTTAATTTTTTTAAATTGACAGGTAAAATCACATACATTTACCATATATAACATGATGTTTGCCGTATATACCCACTGTGGAATGACTAAATCTAGCTAACTAACAATTAACATATGCATTACTTCACATAGTCATTATTTTTGTGGTGAGAATGCTTCACACTCATTCTTTTAGCATTTTTTTCAAGAATATATTATTAACTATAGTTAAAATGTTGTACAATAGATTTCAATAGATTTTTATTTTTTTTGAGACAAGGTCTCACTCTGTCACCTGTCCTAGGGTGCAGTGGTGTCATCATAGCTCACTGCAACCTCCAACTCCTGGGCTCAAACAATCCTCCTGCCTCAGCCTCCTGAGGGGCTGGGACTATGGCATGCGCTACGATGCCTGGCTAATTTTTCTATTTTTAGTAGAGATGAGGTCTCGTTCTTGTTCAGGCTGGTCTCAAACTCCTGGCCTCAAGCAATCCTCCTGCCTTGGCCTGCCAAAGTGCTAGGATTACAGGCATAACCACACCGGATCTCAATAGAGCTTTTATTATGAAAATAAATATTATAAAATTTTATCATAACTAAGCCTCATGACTTAGTAACTGATCAGGTGGTACGTCTAGTTTATAACAATTGTACAGTGACTTTTAAAACCATCCTCAATCATATATATAAACTCATACTGAGTCAATATGATGGTGCTAATAGAGCCCATCAAACTTTACCTGAGTCTCTTTCCATGCACAGTTATGAATGATCTATAATTAGTATTATTATAATGACTATTTTTAAAGTATTTTAAATATTTTTTAACTTTTCCCCTTGCACACTAAACGACCATTGACTAAACTTCCTGTGTAGTTAAGATTACTAAGCAAAGGTAAATTTCATCTCACTACCCATTTGATTCATCATAAAATCTGAATTAGTTGAAGAGCCGGATAATGATATACTAATATACACTTGTGAAATAACAATAGGAGTACATGATTTACTTTGGGCAGGCAGGATTTAAGTTGATTAGGCAAACATATGGCTATAATTCCATCCACACCACGAAGTACATTTCTACTACTGCCATATATACGTCTTGTTAAAACCGAATTATCTGTCAAATCTTTCTTTTTCTCCAATTCAGAATGAATAGTTAGATTAAGTATAAGCAAAATTCTACAGGTGGTTACCAGGGGAAGGTAGGGTAGTTCTTTCACTGGCAATATTTTAAAACAGGTCAGAAATAAAAAATAAAAATTCAAAACCATTTGTCGAGCAGATTCTAAGCACCACTGATCGTCTAAGCTTCATTGATTGCTCTTATATGCACCATTATAAAAACTAGGGATATAAAGAGAGGATATGCTCCATGCCCTATTGGAACTAAGAATTTGGTAGGGGACATATATACTTAAAAAGAAAAACAAATATTCACTGTGGAAAAACCAAACATGAATCACATGCTAAAAGATCACAAAGAATAGCTTCCCAAACATATATATTTGATATATAACTTCAAGAAAAAAATAGATAGACTAAATGCCTTGATGAGATTCCTTTTAATCCCGTGATATGATAAATTTAGTTTCCCTTGAATTCTAAGTAAATTATATTGTTTTATAATATCAGATAATGTCATGTGACTATCTAGGAGAAGAGACTTATTTGAAGTGAAATCTTAGATCAATCATTTATGTGGAATATCTAACAACATTTTTTCCTATGGTAAAATATTAAATATAGTTACTTTTGCTCTTAAAAGTTAGTCATATTCTATTGTCCTCTTTGAAATCATTTTTTTAGGAAAACAGGTCATCAGATCCATCAAAGCAGTTAAATAAAGATCTTTCTGAATGTATTTAAAATCCAGCTAAGCAATGAATTAAAAAAATTGGCTCTATTTTAATTATATGTTGGCTAATAAATAGAATTTTCTCATGCATAATGATCAGAAATCATGAAGAAAATATCTAGTTTACCAAAATACCAAAACCTATGGATCTAGTGTTTACTTTCATCATCAGCCTCCATCACATGCAGAACTTTGACCATTACTTTACATTTGAATATTTTACTATAAAATAACTATTTTGTTTGATATTGTGTTTCTACTTTGCACTCTCTAGCAAAAAGAAAACCTTTTAATAACATATATTGGAATGTGACTGTTCAGTACCCATCTCATGATTACTTTATGTACCATGCAAAGCATGTTATACCTCTATGTGTTAATATTCTGAACATAGTCTGTACTGAATATGCTAACCCTCCATTCATTTACATAGGAAATAAGCACATTTTATGACTACCTTAATCTTTTCATAATCTGTACTTTCTGCTCTTTGGTTTTAATATTTTATTTTCTAATATAGTTCAGTGCATATGGGATGCAA
Source organism: Avahi laniger (assembly GCA_963575035.1). Classification (NCBI taxonomy): domain Eukaryota; kingdom Metazoa; phylum Chordata; class Mammalia; order Primates; family Indriidae; genus Avahi; species Avahi laniger. The sequence continues at coordinate 19,992 of CAUYSK010040111.1, read as the reverse complement.
AAAGTTGATTGCTTGATAAGCACATTTAGAAAAATATGAGAAAAATAAAAACAAATCTGGAAATTAGATTGCTTGATAAAGTCATTTAGGAAATACGAGAAAACTAAAATCGAATCTGGATCGCTTTTCCGTTCAAAATGCAATCTCAAAAGTTGGAAGAATGAAATTGTTAAGTCATTCATAACACATCTGTGGGCCCTAATGCAAGATAACATATCTAAAAGAGGAGAAAAGAAATATGTAAAAAGGAATAATCATTTAGGGTAAAATAATATTCAACAAATAAGAAGACACTTAACACTCCCTATCTTCAATAGTATCTCTGTGGCTCTTTCAGAAATAAAGTTGGCATGAGCTTAGAGATCAGAGAGATGGGATCTCAGTATCCACACTAATTCCGTCTCCTTGAACAAATAACTGAACCCTTCTGAGAAAGGCAGTGCCTGCTTCGCAATAATCACTAGTCTTGTTCTGTTTCGTTACTGCCTGTGGTCCCAGTGTGACAGCAAACTGAGACGCCCTCAGGTGCTGATCAAGGGATCTTGTGCATCTTTGGTCCTCCAACCAGGCTACTTCCCAGAATCTCTAGAGAAGTTTTACAAAAGATGTTAATGCATGGGCCCACTCCCGGGGTTGCACATTTAATTGGCCTGGATAAGGCCAGGTAGAAGATTTTTGTTTTTTATTTGTTAGTTGTTTGTTTGAAACTACCCCAGGTGTGTCCAATGGGCAGCCATCTTAAGAACTCCTGTTGTAACTAACTCAGATGTAAATTATCTGAATCCTGGTCCCCATCACCTTCTTGAACCACCATGACTTCAAATAGAAAGTAAGGAATGATACCATTTTGGATTTCAAGAATCTGAAGTTCAGAAATGAAGGCTAGAGATTGGAGTAAAGAAGTGAGGCAGGAGGTTTTCAGCCAGCACAGAGGTTGAGATGCCAAAACAGAGAAAGCCAAGCCTTCTTCTATGGACAAAGATTCCTTCCTTAGCCAAACTTTAGTCAGTCTCTTTCCAGCCCTCTTCTTGATCAGGCCTTGCCTTTCACCTCCTGAGCCCAGGTTATCAAGAATCCCCCACCTACCTTGGATATCTAATCAAGCTCCTCATTCCCCAATCCTTAATATCTACTCAAATACCTCTCAGTAATTTTCTATCCACTGACCCTCTCATTCTGCCCATTACGCTATAAATCCCCAACTTCCTTTGATGTTTTCAGAGTTGAGCTAAGATATGTATACTGGAGTCTCTCTCCCCTACTGCAGTAACTCAAATAAAATATGTCTTTGTATTTTTAACATGTGTCAGAATAATTTCTCAATAACGATTTCTATCTTCTCCAAACCATGATAAAAACCACAAGGAACTCAAATCCAGGTAGAAGTCAACCTGCAAAGCCAGAGACTCCTTGAATCAAAGAGGGGGAAGCAAGAAGACAAGACAAGGGCAAATGTGGAAGATTCTAGAGAAATTTTCCTATTACTCCTGTAAGCAAGGCCTTGTGAATGCCAGGAAAAGTACCTGAGGATAAGGCTGTCAGGTGCCACCTACCCCAAACCAGCCAGCAGGAATTCTTTAAAAACCTTGCACTGGCTGCACCGACTATGCCTCACAGTCCATCATCCTTGGTCACTTGAAGATGCAAACCCTAGGACAGAGTTTCTCTGATGGCAGTGCTTCTTCCCTTCTGAACAAGAATCAATACACACCTCCCCTTGCACCATGCATTATGGAACTCCTCTCAATGGTATTAAGTCATCTCCTCCACATTTCCAAAGCCTTCTCTATATGCAAAATCCTCCTTTTACCTTAATTGAAACCCTGTGGACTTCGCCCTGCCGTCTGCTCAAATGTTCTTCTCTCACTCCTATTGAACCCCAGCATCCAGAAATGAGGTTAGACTTCTCTCCACTTTGCATTGCTAACCCATTATTATATTACCTATAAATTAACAAATAGTATGAAATTCACCCATTTCATCTAAGAACCCTCTGCTCCCACCTGTTCTATCATCTACTAATCTCTTGGTGACTGATTCATTGAAAATTGACCCATTCTCTTCTTTAACCCAAATCCCCTCATCACCTGGGCTTCATGCTGAAAGCTATTGCCATGGGTTGGGTGTACATGCTTGATACTCTCAAAAGACCATGAGAATTTATTTTTTATACTATTACCACTAATAATAATAATAGCACTTACTGTGTCAGTGACTGTCCTGGACACTTCGTGTATATTAGCTTACATAATTTTTGCAACAATCATATGAAATAGGTATCATTAAGGAACCAAAGTTCAAGTGGACTGAATAAGTTACCAGAGTTCACAAGCTAGTAAATGGCATAACCAGCTTTGAACTGGTGAAAAGATAAACTGAGGCATGATACAATTTTAAAGAGTTTATTTGAGCAAACAATTCATGAATCTGGCAGCTGCAAAGCAGAAGTGGTTAAGGGGCTCCTTTGAAGAAGTGTAAGGGATGGGCTTTTATAGAGTGAATGTGGAAGTCATACAAAGAAAAATTTGATTGGTTACAATTATAAAGTTGCTTTATTTAAATTCTATCCTGCTGCAAAGTCCCTAGTTATATAATTTTAAGTTTGTTGGCTGTATGTGATTGGTTGAACTTAAGTTCTGTTTTTCTTTATTTAGGCATTTACAAGAAATAGCTCAAGTTAAGGTTCATTTATCTTTGCAGATCGAGCACGGTTAATATCACTTATGAGGCCTAACTGGCTTTGTCTGCTCAGGGATTCTTCTTTAACGAAATCAAAATCTATTTGATGTCAAAGCCCAGGCTTTTTCTAGTACAGCCTCCTGCCTTCCCCTTTCCAAATTCTATGTCTTGACTACACTCGGAGGAATAGGATTGAGACTGGCACAAATAAATTCCTTTTTTAACTTCTGCTACAGGTGTTCCACCCACATTACAAAGTGGATTCTAATGGCAGACTAGTTTAATGCCAGAAATTCCACTCAACCATGTGTGTTTCCTCGTATGCTAAAGACCTCTCTGATCCTGGGCAGGAAATGAGACTCTCCTCTGACATTGAGCACTATAAAAATCAAGTTGCTCTTTTGGAAATTTACACTATTTTCAAATAATGCCAACACTTCACTATCTAAATTACATTGCTGTATACGCTCCATTGAATATAAAGTGCTATTCTTAAAAAATACTCCAGGTTAAAGAATATATTCCAACACATATGGAAATTCAGTGGAGAAGGAAAATTGGGCCAAAAGGTAACCAGACCACGTGAACGGTGTTCCGGAAATAAATGGGCCATATGCTACTATATCATTTACCAGTACAAATTAAAGATTTTTACCATTGAAAAGACTGAGGGAAATTAATAAAAATTATCTCAGGCAGGAAACACATCAGATCCCACACATTTTAAGATTCTATGCTTAAGATAGTAACATCTCAGGAGCCAGAAAGGAAAGTGTTCCCACACGGCATTCCCACATCCTATTCCTGTTTATAAACTGAAGCCCTCATAATACTTTGATTAACACTTCTTGTATTCAAATAGAGAAAAATATACAGTGACCCAATTTTGATCTTTTCAGAAGTGTGAATAAATTATACTTTATGCTTGCATAACTAAACCAAGTCCATAAGAAGCAGCTTTCTAGGTATATTAAAATTGCTAATATAATCTTGTTTCGTATTCTAAAAAGTTCTGGTCATTTTGCCAAATAAACAATCCAATGGGGCTATTTAACATGATGCTCCAAGAAATTTCACCACTTACAGACATCAAAGGAAGCCCAGCTGGTGCTAGATCTGGCTAAAAGGACCATCTGAACTGTACAAAGGAGGGTACCTGTTGGCCAAAGCGTGTCTCAGGATGTTTTTCTTCCAAAGGCTCCAGTTGTGCTGGAGGAGTAGGAACTGTTGCCATGGTGTTCTCCCAGTTATCCACAAGCTATAAAGAAGCCCATGTCTCCCAGAGATGATAGGAATAGGTTAAATGAGCCAATGTTTAAACATCTGCCAGTCTGAAGTGGGCACAGAATTATTCAAGGCTGTAGAACATGCAACATTCTCCTTCGGTACTTTCCCTTGTCTTCCCTCATCCCTTACGAACACAAGCTGCACAAATTACCTAATAACAACTGCACCAAGCTCAGCACAGCAAACTCATGAAGAGAATAACTCCAGTTAACTATGAAGAGTAACAACCACAGTGTCTCAGTCTCTAAAATGTTCTTTCTTCTCACCTGTGCTAGCCAAGCACCTATATCCATCATTTTAAATTTTGCTTTCTCTGTGACAACTTCTCAAGTTCTCTTTGGGAAGGACCAGTAGCACATTTCAGAGTGTCACCCTTTTAGGCCATGAATTGTCAGTCTGTGATTATTTGTTTGCATGAAGCACTAGATTTCAGATGCCGGGCCCTTTGAAATCAGGGATTCTAAGCTTTGCCTTTCTACTGCCAAACACACTGACAGTTGGTTACTAGGTTCCCAACTACATTTATTGATTAAATGAAAGAATCCATGACTTAGTAAAGCTAACATGAAGGTACTGTCTGTCAATTAAACAAGGTTGGTCTTGACATGGGAAAAAGAATTTAAGCAAGTAAACGTTTCCTTAAATTCTATATAAATTTGGAGACAAGAATTGGTCGCTATGTTCCCTCCCCTATTGCCCCACTCCTATTCTTAAACTTCAATTCACGAAAAGAACTTGCTTAATTTACAAATAATAAAACAAAACCAAGCAAATACTGATACTTATTTTCAGTAATGCAAAGACATTTCACTGCGATGCTAAAATATAAACAGCTGAAAAGCCGTTAAGGCTATCACTAAATGGCTTTGCGTTCACCATATTTTCCTAGATGTGCCACTCTTATAGACCAATACATTACTGTGATTTGGCTCTGTGTTGTCACTTGTGTTTTGTAAATGGTGACCTTGGTGTGTATTTGCACATAGAATCCCTCTCTGCCCTGCAGGCTCACCACCTCATTTCATTGGGAATAAGGGTTTTCCCAGGTGCTGCTATGCTGCAGCTTGTTGTAGCTGCTGACGTTAATTAATTTATGCAAATCAGCTAGATACCATCCTTGATTAATGTCTTTACTACTTTATTAATTCTGAATACTTTAAGAGCCTGTTGGACAGGTATGATGCAATATCTGCTTAGAGAATCACTACTCGTGTGATTAATTTAGACCCTGAAGAACAGTACTTCATCTCCTCCAGTTGATACTACTAATTACATATAATTTATAGCTTTAAAAAAAGTAATCGTGCCAGAAATAAAAGTAAGTTTTACAAATTTTCTACAAGTGACATTGGCATACAGCATTCTTAAAATAGCTGTATGAGTTTGCAATCAAAAAGTCATAGCAAAGAAAATGGAATGAGTGCCTGGATTGTGCCAGGCTCTGTGCAAAGGGCCTCATATGCTTGAACTCTCTTAATAAAATCATCCAACCAGGCAGATGTGCACGTCCATTCCGGGATTCCTACCTTAACCACTTAGCACCAGAGCCCAATTCTTAGCCACTATTTTAGGCGGACCGATATAGCTCAAACATTCAAAAAAATTTATATAGATTTCATGGAAGTCATTTTTGCTAGCACTGTTCCTTCCACATTTTCATGTTTTCTGACTTTATTTGTATTAGTTCTTCCACTAAGTACTAAGCTTCCTTGAGGATTGAATCAATCTATTACTTTGCTCTGCATCACCCAGAAACTTACAAAACAGTAGTTTTATTGAAACCGATTTTATTGATTTCATTTTTATGGTTGAAATATTTTCAGTCAATTCGTTAAAAGTCAAAATCATTTAATTCCCCTCCTTAGATATTTTTCTAAGTGGCATATAGTCCCTTAAAGGTATGTATGCTATAAAAGGGAAGTGCTCATTACTAAAGAGCCTATGAATTTTATGGAGTGGAAGCAAGCTGTTGAAAGGAACAACCCTATGAGATCATGTGTTCAATAAATATTTACTGAGTTCAAGGCACTGTGGTGCAAATGGTTGCATAAACTGCCACAAGGAGTGCACAGTCTGATAGATGTAATAACAGAAGTGCAAAAATAACTATTATGAGGCATTGTGTGACTAATTCCCATTTAAAAAAAAAAACAAACAACAAGAAAAGTGTTATTGTAGTACAAAGGAAAGTGATTGCATCTGCTTGGAAGAATCAGGTTAGGTTAGAATCCTTTAGAGATTCACCTCAACTAGACTCCCTGAGACACGGAAAATCCATGTCAGGCAGTAGGAAGGGGATAAGAAAAAAAAAAGAAAACCAAAGCATTGGACATAGGGAAGGCCACGGATTGCTCCCGTACATAAGAAGATGTAAGAGAAAAGAAAGACTAGAAAGGTAAGCAGAAGCAAAATCCCCAAATCCTTGAATACTAGACCAAGGGATTAGGTTCATATTAGGATTTAAAATATTTGTAATAAATCTGGGCATATGCAAGGCATGGGGAATGGGGAGAGGTTGTCATTGCTGATGTTTGTTTTTCAAAAATTCTTTTACTTGAAAATGAGATCATTCTGTCCAAAGGTTTGCTCTTTCTAATGAGTATCCATGTCAGCATCATCAGAAGAGATTTGGATTTTTGTTCTGGCATTCCTTGTATCAAGATGTATTACTTCTGAAAAATCACTTTTCTTAACTCTCTCCTCTCCAAATACTTCATTTATAAAAAGGGAGAGTTAGGCCGGGTGAACCTAACATTTAATACTCTATATTTTATCATGCCAACAGTGATGGCAGCTGTATGGTAAGACACCAGGCACTGCCCTTGGAAAGACTCAGCCCAGATATCATCTCCTGGTAAAGGCTCCCTCCTCCTCTTTACATTCCATTTTCTTCATTTATACTGGGAGGAAAACAATTCATTATTTCTTTTTGAAATTTGCCAACAAATGTCCATTTATTGAGCGCATATTCAGATCCTTTATTATGTGCTGGGAACAGATTGAAACAGGACGATGACAAAGTTCTTGTTCTCGAGGAACTCACAGTTCCGGGTTAAATCAGACATGGAAGGGATCATTACAATGGACAATAATTGAAGTAAGAATGGAGTGCCAAGGGTCAAACACAACTGTATGAAGAGGTTACAATCTTTTTGTCTTCTCCGTGCTCTAAGGTCAGATGCTCAAAGGAAAATGAAACTGAAAAAATCTCACTTCCTAAACTCATGAATGAATATATTACCAGAACTATGTATACTAATTACATGCGTAACTCATTACAACAAACACAGGCCAAAAAAAAAAAAAAAGTAAAATAAATTCATAATAATAATAGTGTGTTATTGAGTGTGCATCATTCTGTTTTAATACAATCAATGATACCTCCCTCTATTATATAAACCACCATGCGCAGGGGCACAGGAAGAGGGGGAATAAGGCACAGGTTAGCTACTTTAAAAGTGAATACTGGAAAATGTTCATTACTCAAATAGTCTTACAACACTTTCACCAATAACGAGTTCAACACTCAACAACTCACACTCAACTCAATTCTGATTGGAGGCCTGAGTACAAAACAATCCTTAAAATTGTACCAACGTTTCAAGTAACATAGTTCTAACCCAGAAAGATAGATATCAGATTAATTTCCAAAAAAAAGAAATCTGCTATAGAAGGTACTTTTTCTCTAAATTTTCATTGAATGGAACTGTCAAAGGTTTATCAAACACTATATGAAGTTATTTTTCAAAAGTTAAGTAAAAAGATGTAATTATTGATTGTCTTTTTTTTCAATACCATGACATCACAGCTACTCAAAAAAGGAACTTCCAGAAGGACTATAACTAGACACATTGGCCAAGGACAAGGTTTAAGAATGAGTGTCTTTAGCCAGCCATGCTAGTCAATGAGGAAAATAAACCTTTATTAACCCATTTCAAATTGTTTTCTAAAGTATCTTCTGGTGCATGGTTAATTGTAGAACTTGACCCCTACTAAGGATTTAAATACTGTATATTTGAATACTAAATGCATATGAGTATTAAAAAAATCATCATTTAGTATTTTACTAAAGGGACAAGAATCATGGTAATTATACATTTAAAATAATTGTGTATTTTAATCATTAAGGGTAAATTAACTGCTAAAAATGTGGATTTACTTGTATTACACACACATCAATACACTGTATAAATTGTATTACTTATGATTTATCCCATAATATGTTTATTTGCATGTAATAACCTGTCATTTCTTGGAAAGACTTTTTAAAATATTTGTGAGTGTATTTATAAGACTATCATATTATTGCTAAAATTTCATTGTTTGGGTTGTTTTATATATTCTGAGATATTATTACTACCATACCTTTTTTTTCTTAAAAAAAACTATAATTCCACTCAACTTCAAAAGAAAGTATCTCTTCCTTAAAGCTCTTTCCATGGAAGATGAGTTGCCACTTATGTACAGCACTAAATCATGAATCTTCCTAGAAGTATTCACATGAGGTGGAAGTTATATTAATACATGGACTTGAAACCATCGTGTTATTTTTTGCATTTTAAGGGAAAGGGACATTTCAATTTTCATCCTCCCCACAAAAAAAAAAAAAAAACAACAAAAAAAAGAAACAAAAAACAACCATACAAACTGTGAAATACAATGAAGCTAATAATTAAACATTGGTAAGTTTGCTATAAAATGCTTTGTCAATGACAGTATTGCTTTTTGATTTGTCTATCATCACTAAATACTGTCAACCAGCAATTAAGAATTAAGATTCTTAAACTGAACTATAAAACTAGGATTCTTAATTTGAATTAATAAAACTAATAAATGCTATACTAATATATAAGCATTTAATATTTACAGCATTTGCCTTTTATATTTTTATAACATTGAAAATTTTTATAATGTCTTTTGTTCTGATACCTACACATATTGAAAAAACAAATGCTAAAGAGAAGATAAAGTAAAATAAATAATGGCTTTTGCAAGATGAAATCTCTCTGGGTGGAAAATATCACTCCACGTTCTACTGATTTTTGTTTCTCACTAGCTGTATGGTTGATGTGTTTGCTCACATTCATGTTTACTTGACTAGAAAATGGTGGGAAATTAGTTCATTTTAATACTATTGCTGTAAGAATTAATAATCCAACAATGAAATGGTAGATGGACAAACCTGGTAAAAATTCACGTGAGATTAAAATGCTAAGACAACAGTAGTATGATTTGCTGTTGCCCAATGATAAAAACTACTGACTGAAAACAAGAGCTACTTAAACTGTAACAATAAAACAAATTATTCTAAGGCTCTAATAATTAGAAATATATAACAAAAAGGTTCAGTTGTAGACTGAACATTGTGAAGTCCCAGTTTTAGCCCACTTTATTTTGTCCAGAAACCCACTGAGCAATAGTGTCTATGTGGTACAATGGGCAAAGACAGGCAAAACAGCACTGTGTAAGCACAGTTAAATACAGAAAACCTGGTTGAAATCAAGGGACTACGGCAGTCTTCAAAAACAGTTGATGGCCCTGTCACTTGGCTCGTACTGCCAACACTATGACAAAAATAACCACTTCACAGGTCAGATTTGATCGTCAGAGATGTGGTGATCAAAATATGAATGAGGCAGAAATCACCAAATATTGACTATAAAAGAGTTTATAATACCTTGGCCTGAATGTCAGCCTGTCCGGCCTCAACCTACATCAACACCATACCACATTAGCATTCGTATCAGCCATCGTGTGTTTAATTTTAAATAGAGATGCCTAATTAATTTTCTCAATAGACAATGCTTTGATTATTTTTTTTATATCCAAGTTGTCAGCCACAATTAATATTTCAGGTCACAAAAAATATGAACAAAAAGTTTTAAAATCACCATAATGAGAAATTAACCAGTCTCTGACCATAATATTGACTATAATTTTTGAAATAAAGATTACTTTTGTGCAAGTCTTTCCATATTTCCTTAAATACATTTTATTTTCCTGAGTAAGCTGATTCTTCATGGCTAAGTTACACATCTGAGACCGTATCATGGATGGGGATAAAGTTATGCTAAGATCAGTATGGTTCCCAGAAGTTTCATTTTTTCAAAGGTTGGAACAAATGAGTCACCAAAGTTGTACTAATTTTCACAGCAGTGGGCAGTATATTTTTATGCAGAGAAGTCTGGTGTGAAATGCACTTAGTCAGACTGGATGGTGATAATTCCAGTGGTGGGGAAGGGAAAGGTTCCACCAATCTGTGTTGCTTTGGAAATCAGATACATCAAAGATCATTATTTCTATACAATTTCCTGAGTAACTGCAGAGAGAGCATCATTGAGACTTCAATCAAATTGTTTGATTACTATAAAATGAACCAATTTACTAGTTTTATTGTCTCCATTTTTCCCTCACTGCTAAAAAGAAAAATAAGAATGTACAAGTGGATAGTTGCATGGTGCATATTATCACTGAACTCCCGGACAGATTGTGGAAATAGTTCTTAATTTATATGCCCAATGTACAATACCATCTTTCTATTCTCTTGTTCATTTGTGTTATTTTTATTTGGTTTCAACCCAGCTGCCATTGCCTGCATGTATCATTTTCATGGTTTAAAAAAAGTCACATACAAACACTCCTTATTGGGGCAAGCATTTAGATGACTTGACAAATTTGCACCTGAACCTTATCAAGTCAGCAAATGGTTCTGCATGATTATCAAGAGTCTCGTTACATTAACTTCCCTGCTTCATTTAGAGCCCATACCAAACATTATGAAACAAAATGAGTAATCCCATGGACCGACTAAAGAAATTCTACCATATTCAATTTCTTGCTAAGTACATGCTAAGTACAAATGATGATACCAACAGAAAATGTCTCTTTACTTTGTGAGTCCATGTGCCATAAAAAAATATTTTCCAAAAGAACGGCTATTTTTTTCCAGGAAACATCAGCCTTGCATGACCAACAAAAATAATGTTGGATTCAGAAAATGTAAAAGAAGCTTCAATATTTATTTTCAGACTGTGTGGCTCACCTTTGATTCTGAAAGCAATGAAAGCTGTACACATAAACAAATCCTTTTATATGGATTGGAATTCACATAAATTTGAGATGGCTCAAAATAAAATAAAATTTACCTGTCTTTGTTGAATTTCATCATTTAAATTGAAAGGCTAAATTTTGCACGGAAGTTTTATCAACATAGGGCATATTTTTCCATACACATACACACATATATATATATCTTTGTCTATAAGTGCATATATAGAAATAGATGAAGTTATGTTAGTAATTCAGGGAGTATAAATGTACATGTATTATACAGATATTGTTCTTTCTGCACAGCATTTTTTTCTTAAAAAGGGCTCATTTTCTTTTCTGATAATATGTTTAAATATATCTTCTCTTTCACTTTAAATGTACCCAAAATAATCAACTTAATGGCATAATTCGTCTATGTCCACAGTATCTATCAATACATTTTCACATTTTGAAACAGTGTTTGAGTCCCAGGGCAGATATTACTATCTGCATTTTACAAATGAGAATATTGAAGCTAACATAAACTAAATGAGTTGGGAAAGAACAGGGCTCGTGCAGCTGACTCCCAGGTTAGAGTTTCAGGGCTCCTTCCTGCATTCTGCATTAAAGATGTTGCACTGTGAGCATTATTAAAGCTGTCGGTATTAGTGACACTAGGAATTCAACATGGTACTATTGATAATAAAATCTAGTTGGTGGAGTCAGTATAATAACATCGCTATCTATAGAGATTATCACTATTGACTTTGGCCTCTTCTTTCTCTTTCATTTCGGACCAAAATGAGGAGTTCCAAACAGTCGACAGGCCATATTTAGAATTCTCATTTCACTGTCCTCATTATCATAAATTACTTCAGTAGCTTGTGTAATTAGTGTAACTAGCCTGTGGTTACAGACTGCCCTATACTGCCCTACATAGGGCTGTATTAAGATTTACATTTGCTCATCAAGCAGTTTAACCACTTTGTGAAAAACACCTGTAGCCCCCATCAGTTGCCTCAGTGGGCTATTTATTGCTAAGCTTCCATGCCTGAAAATTGCAACAAAAGCATTGCAGATGACTCATTGGTTGATGATGCTTATGCACACATCATCATTTTTTGTATACATATTGATTAAAATTTAGCAAAGCACCCTTATTCCCTATAAAACAACTGTATGATCCCCAGATGTTTTTATAAAAGAATATTAAGTGTTAAGTATCAAGTGTACACACTGACTAGCCATTTTACGTTTTATGAAGCATCTTTTTAGGAAAATCAGAGAAACATTTCATGTTATCCAAATACAAAATACCTCAAATGATTTTAATAAGATCTATCTCAACAGTATTCTTTCATCATCTTCACGGAATCCCTAGATTGGAACTCCTGATTTAAAAAACAAGAAAAAAAGAAAGTTTGGAAAGTTTCTTTTAAAAACTTAGAGGGGATGTTAATTAAATCTCTTTTATCTCTTTTATCTGGATTGATTAGTGTAATCATTATGCACTACTCCTCCGGACAGATGTATTAAATTACACTTGATGCAGAACACTACTGATAGCTTATTTGATCATATTACTTCAGGCTTAAAAATATACACACTTGAAATTAAGAGATAGCACACAGATTTGTAAGGTGTTTTCTCTGATCAATATTTTTTGGCATGATCAAGCCCAAATGGTTTTGATTATCTTATTTTGGATATGATTCTGCTAATCATCTTTTTAAATTATTTCAAAGGATGACTTTGTAGTTTCTAAGGTTTGAAATAGGAGGACTTCTGAAACTAAATAGCTCACTCTAGATAATTTACAGATACATTTTATTAAGAGGGATATTTTGTAAATTTTACTTGAAATCAAAATTGATGAAGCTTTAACAAAACGCAATAAAATCAAGAGCAAATCATGTTGATAATATCCATTTGTTATTACTAAAGAGTTTTTCCCCCAGGGGTATTTGATCAAATTCAAATTATAAGAAAAAAAAGATTCCTTAAAAATGGGTTATTTTTAATTGAGAAGAAGCTTTTAAAGTATTTTCAAATAGTCCTTTAAATATATCCTTTAAGGAACTGTACAAATGAATCAAACATATGGATATCATTTCCCCTGTAATACATATGGGCTTAATAGTTAAAGGAAATATCATTAGCAAAATGTGTTGCAGACTTGATTACACCTCCTAATATTTGAAAAATAGTTTAATGTGTTTTATAAATGCAACATGTGCCACATTCCTAATTATTTCTCAGCTTCACATCTCTTCGCTCATGTCTTTTGAATATGCTGAAGTGATGATAATGTTCTTCAAGATGAAAAGAAGACAAGCTCTGTAACATATGAATCACACTGGTTTTTCTAAGAGTAGAGAAGGGTCTGGGAGAGGTTCTGGACAGTCTCCTGGGTGAGGACAGACACCAGGGGGGGAGGCCTTTGGGGTGGTTCAGCCTCTCCCCAAATCCAGCCTTCCACTCCGGAGGAACAAATGTCTCTGCCTTCTATGTCATTGGCTTACTTTTGGTCAAAATGGTCTTATAGAATCCTTTTACATTCTCACAGGTGACTTTTAAATTATCTAGAAGTTATTATTAAGTTATAATTAAATTTCTTACTAGGCTATTTCATCTTATACAGGTTCAGTATCCTTTATATGAAATGCTTGGGACCAGAGGTGTTTCAAATTTTGGAATTTTTTGGATTTGGGAATATCGGTATATACATAGTAAGGTATCCTAAGGAATGGGACTCAAGTCTAAATGCAAAATTCATTTATGTTTCATATACATCTTATACACATAGCCTGAAGGTAATTTCATACACTATCGTTAAAACTTTTGTGCATGAAACAAAGTCAGGGTATATTGAACCACCAGAAAGCAAAGGTGTTGTGTGCAATTTTCCACTTGTGGTATCATGTGGGCGTTCAAAGCGTTTTAGATTTTAGAGCATTTTGCATTTTGGGTTTGGGGAATAGGGATACTCAGCTTGTATCATCAGGAAGAAAGGAAGAGAGAGAGAGGGAGGGAGAGAGGAAAAAGAGTGACTTCACTTCCACTGCCACTCCCCAAGTGCTCAGAAGCTGGCAAGGAAGGCTGTCTCTCCTTGGGCTGTTCCCTTAGGAACATCAGACGTCATGATCTCCTCCTCACTCTTTCCCTGTAGTAGATCAATCGTCTGTAATGAGCTGCACAGAATGCAAAAGTTTGTGTTTTTAATACTGTAAAAATTATCAAAACACACACTATAAATGGGTATGTGAATCACAGACTGATACAGCCTTCTTCAATTTTCAGGAAAAAATATTACACAAGATGCCTTTGAGTCACGAATAGCATCTGAAGATCAGACCTTCAGGGTCCTAATATCCTCAGCTTCATTCTGCCTCAAATACCGTTGGGACTGCTTCTCCAAGTTCCCAGACTTACTGATTCAACTGAGTTCTTTGTGTCTAGGTTGTTAGCATCAGGACTAATTGTGGATTTGGCAGAACTCGGAAAATAACTTTCCTGATCAGTCTTCCACTCACATGTTTCTTCTCTCTCCAAGTCTGTTTTGCTCAACATTGTGTTTCCAGCACTTGGCACATAATAGGCGTTCAATAAATATTTGTTGACTAAATGGAGTGAGTGTCTTTGTTGTATGTTAAAACAGTTATGAGATTTATGTATTTACTACATGATTCCTAGACATGTCCAAAGTTACAGAAGTGCTACACAAATGCTCTATGTAACAGTTTCACAAAAATCTGACACTATATGAAATACAACATCTCATATCAAAGAGTGTCCCTATTACTGACATTACTGCAAGTGAAAAAAGAGAATATAAAATGACTACAGTATACATACTAAAGAATTTCATTTGTTGAGACATTTCTGCTCATTAATCCTGATAAAACTATTAAATATTCTCTGTAGCTCAGACAAAGCAACTAACTACGGGTATAAATCTTCATAAGCCTCTAAAAGGACTTAAAGGACATAATAAACCCTATTTGTAAGACACACACATGATTTGAGGCTGGCTTAGTTTGGATGTCCAATTAAAATTATTGCTAACTGCCTTGCTGCCGTGCCCTGAGGGATTTTCTCCTGCTACTCCAACTCAGTGGCTCTGCTATTTTCTTGTGCTGTAAAAGTACACCCTTTTAAACATAAAATCAGATCACTTGCTTAAAAAAGCAGTAAACTATAGGTTTTAATCTGCCATTTGCAAGAGCTAAACTTCATTATTATAAATGTATAAATAAAGCCAGCAAAGTAAACTAAAAACATTCAATATAAAAAAGCGTTGCCCTGAGAGAATATGCACCTTAATATACAGTTGTCAATTCTTGATTGTCCGTTTCTTAGATTATCTACTTTGTGAACTTTCCAAAAGGAATCTGAAATTGTGGGTGGGCTTTCTGCAACCTATTTGCTGACTTATGTACTTCCTCCAATTTGTTTATGGGCTTTAGGGATGCCAATTACATATTAATCAAATGAAAAGAAATATCAGGAAGTGAATAAATGTAATAATGATATCCATAATTATATCCAAAACATATATAAAGTAACAATTTAACTATGCTTTAAAGTTTTGTATTACTTGCAGTTTGGGATTATCCACCATACTGATCTCTGTTCCACTATTACACGTAACTGAACAAAGACCGCACATGTACTTTCTCATATTCACTAAATGGTGTATCTCTCTCCCCTTTTGGCTTTTTGGTGGTTTGTTTTTGCAAATAATGAAAATTAACATTGCACCATTCCAAATAAATCCACTTTCTTTGGTTGAGGCCACTTATCATACCCGTTTGGATTGGCTGGTTATTCCTGACTGGTCTGCAGCCATGTTGGTATTTATCTGTTAACTCTCGAATGAATCATGGAGGCAGCCCATAGGAACGCAATCCCAGAAGATTAACTCATCATTTATTTTCTAGAGAAAATTGAGGCCATCCTGTATGACCTTTTCTTAACATTTTGTTTCTTTCAACCTCAACATCTCACCTTCCTCTCTGGTTTTTAGCTCTTTCCTATCGGAAAAAAAAGAATCATTCCTAGTTTGGGGCTGACTAGAAATAAATAAGGTAGAAAAAAAATAGACTGGTTGGAAAATCTGCTCAAGTGAGGCTAAGTAGTGCTAAATCCTCTTCTACCGTAGTGGGCAATCAATAGGTAATGCCAAACATTTTTAAATCAAAATGTAATAAAATAAGTATATTATTTAGTGATTTAGAATGAATTACCCAAAAAGTCATGTAAAAGAGCTTAAAGTGATTATCTCCGTGGAAGGGGAAATGAGGATGAAGGCAAGTGATTTTTCTGTGTCAAATATTTGACTCTTTCAGCTTTGCCTTTTCAATAATGTTAAATTAAAATATTCTTTCTTTTTAGCAGAAATTAATCTCCCTACTTGGTCTGTTCTTCTTATATTTAAGGAGAGAGTCCAGGGAGAAAATTGACGGGAGGCTTTTTTTTCCCCCGCTCTAACTCATCAAATCAGCTGAGCAGAGAGGAATAGGGAATGAGACCCATACAAGGAATTCTTCATATGACACATACCTGCCCTCTTCGTAGATTCTCATAGTCTCAAGGGACATCAGCACCCCACAGTGGAGGATGGGTGTGTTTATTCTCAAAATTCTCCCCAAATGATTCTGACAGATTCCCCCTAGCTAAGAACTTTTTCCCCATGCTGAGGACAATTTCAGCAAAAACTTCTTGGATTTGTCTCTTCAGCTCAAGGGAAAGGGATGGCTCTAGTCCTAGTAGGTATTTTTGTTTCTTTCACTTTCTGTCTCAAAAAACCTCCAAATTCTGATCATCCTATAAAAAATGAAGAAACAATGTTCATTTCATTGTATACTGATTCCATTCAGTAAATAATCTTGGACTTTTATATTCACAGGCTATAAAAAGTTCATAAGTAAATGGTAAATGTTCAATTCAAAAAACCACTTCGTAGTAAATATGATTACTTACTAATTCTATTTCACTGAGGGTGGCTATATCAACACTCATATAAAAGTATAAAAATGAGAAGTTAAATTGGTCCTACATGCCCCAGCTTTCTACCTCTCCACTAGTGTTAAGAAATAAACCCAGAATAAATGCAATAAAATGTCCATCTTTTTTTGTCTATGTAATGAATATTAAAATTTTCTCATTCAGTGGTTTGAAAATAGTTGCATTTTGGAGCCTATTCATTTAAAGTGGTCTCCTGTCAAAGTAATCGCAGAAGTTATTATGTTGATATTTATCTAACACTGAGCTATTACAGCTAATTATTTTGATTTATTTCTTATATATTTTAATGATTCCTTTTGATTGGAGAGGAGCATTTATTTTGCTTTCAAAACTTTAATCTGTTCTCCAGATCATTATCATTCTAGGCTTTTGTATTCTGTCTTCCTGCCACATAGTAAGAGGTATTGTAGTAGATGTCGTGGACTTTGGAAGCCAAATCCTGATTCAAATCCTGTTTTCACCACTTACCAGCCATATGACCTTTGGCAGATTATGCAGCCTTTCTGGAACTCCTTATACTTTAAAGTGAAGGTAATAATATCTGCCTTAAAGAATCTGCTTGGGCCCACATGTACACATAAAGTGTGCTTTGCGGGCCATTCCCTCATCTTGTTTGCTTGGTTTTCAGTAGCAAATGGGCTACACCATGTTAGGTATTCACAATGTGCAAACATCATACTTCAACAAATATTTATTTTATGCCTACCATTTTCACAGACACGTACATCACATTCAAAAGCAACGTATCCATGTATAATGTAAGAATTTTTTAAAAGGTGGGGGAAGACATGAATAATGTGTAATGTAACAACATTCCTTAGTTTGCATCTTTGCAGAAACTCTAAGAGCCCTGTAGGCCAATTACCTTATTTGGCCATGGATAAAAAATAAATAAAAAAAAGTTTTAAACATCTGTAGGTAATGATCTATGGAGAAAATGATTACCATATTCATACAAAGAATGGGATGTCTGCAAAGCTGAATTTATTTAGGGAATTAACCTAGGTCTATCACTGTTTTTGGCATTACGAACAGGAAGTGGGAGGCTTTCTTTACATTTTCTAGAGAGAAAGCTTTGTTCTGACCTTTTTACATGTGACCCTAAGGACTCTGGGAGAATGATGACCATATCCAAGACTCTCACCTCACGTACAAGGGTGAAAAGAATGCTTTGAGGTGAAGAATAGGATACCTCCGGATGTTTCTCATCACTGACTTGGCACTATCTTCTAACACAGGCCAGGTCATGTACTTCCGGCTCAAGTAGATATCATTATACCTCTCGATTCTTGCACCAGGCAATACATTGGCCATGATATTCATACATTCAACCAACCTGTATGTGTTTAGTACTGTGAAATTTACACAGATCATAAATGAAAACCACACAATCCATGTAAGATATTATGACAGGTCTTTTCAGTTACAAACCTCAAAACAAATACTGGAATTAAAGTAAGCAATGTTTTCAACACTATTTCCTTTATTTTTGGTCTCTAAAGAACTTAAAGTAATTTAGTCCACACATCCTTTATATTCCTCTCCCCATTAGGAAATGGAATTACATTACATTGATTTTAAAGATAGAGAAGAGAGTTGAGCTACCCACTCTCCTGCCTCAACGTGCAATTTATAACCCTATCCTTTCTATCATGACACTAAAATCTTTATACTTTCCTAATTCTTTATCCTAAGAAACATTTTCAAATTATGCACAATAGAGTATGAATGTCCCTCAAAAGCTTTTTACCTAACATCCATTGGTGTTAGGTAAAAAGATGGTTCTGCAATCAAGTAAGTTTAAGAAGTCCTGGAAACAAGGTTAAAGAGGCAATTTTATGGTAGAATCTGAACAAATCTTCCAAATGCAAATGAACACTGAACCCCAAGAGGAGATTAATGTGCAGCATTCCCAAACCCACTGGACATATCTTGACAAACCATTGCTTACTGCCTTGCAGAGTATCTTGGGATCTGCTGCTCTAAACCAACAGTTCTCAAAGTGAGACCTCAAGGCCAGAGCTTCAACATCACCCGGAAACTTGGCAAACAAGCAAATCCTCAGACTCCTTCCCAACCCTACTGAATTAGCAGCTGTGGAGGTGAGGCCCAGCAATCTGTGTAAAGAAGCCCACCAGGTGATTCTGAGGCACACTCAAGTTTGAGGACGACTGATATTCTATTAATAGCAAGATCATTCTCTCCCCAAGAGCGAAAACATGGTTTCTACAATTAGGAAGAAAGAGTTTTCAAAATAAAGCGAGTCTTTAGTAATAGGCAGCTTTTACAAATGTATATTTCTTTTTTTTTTTGATTTTTCTCTTTCTTTTTTATTTTTTTTATTTCAGCATAATATGGGGGTACAGATGTTTAGGTTACGTATGTTGCCCTTGCCCCTCTCCCAAGTCCAAGTTTCAAATATGTCCATCTTTCGGGTGGTGCACATTGCACTCTTTGTGTATGTATATACCCATCCCCTCTCCCTCCTCCCCCCTCCCACCTGCCCAACATCCAATCGATGTTATTCTTATATGTGCACTTATGTGTTGATCAGTTAATACCAATTTGATGGTGAATACATGTGGGGCTTGTTTTTCCATTCTTGGGTTACCTCACTTAGTAGAATGCGTTCCAGCTCTATCCAGGAATATACAAGAGGTGCTATATCACCGTTGTTTCTTAAAGCTGAATAGTACTCCATGGTATAATTGGTATTAACTGATCAACACATAAGTGCACATATAAGAATAACATCTATTGGATGTTGGGCAGGGGGAAGGGGGGAGGGAGGAACGTGGAGGGAGGAGGGGGAGGGGGGAGAAGGGAGTAGGGGACGGGCACACGCATACACAAAGAGTGCAATGCACACCACCTGAAGCTTGGACATATTTGAAACTCGGACTTGGGGGAGGGGCAAGGGCAACATACGTATCCTAAACATCTGTACCCCCATAATATGCTGAAATAAAA